>JANHFN010002878.1:61950-74082 GCA_032468175.1 Toxicocalamus goodenoughensis | reverse complement strand
GCGGCTCTCCTCAACCCTGCTGGCAGTCTCCCCCCTCTTCACCACCTCTACGGGGTGGCTTAGCCCCGAAATCAGCCGGCTCGGGGCACGGATCGAAACCACACACAATCGCAGTTTCGGTCTGTCAGCGAAGGGACTCAAATCGGAAGTCCCCTCTTTTGATGATATTGTATACTGTCGTTTATTCTCTAATCCATGTGCAAGTCTTTCTATCTTGTCTTGTCTTGCTGAGCATATATTTTTCCATGGTTCTTTGTGCCACTCGTAGTTTTTGTATTGATTGTGAGGTTAGTGCCCATGTTTCACTGGCAAATGTTAGAGAAGGTAGCACACACTGATCAAAAGCATACGGGGAGGTTGTTCTTGAAAATTATGCTTAGCTTGCCTAATGCCAGACAACCACATTTAACATACTGTTCAATTTTCTTTATTGTATCGCTTTCCATTGAGATCTGTTGGCCAAAGTATATGTAGTGGTCTACTATGTCTAGTTCTTCTCTAGATATAATTTTCTTTCTTTCTTTGGTGAATTTATTAAACATAACTAGGCTTGTTTTCAGGTTTATTTTTAAGCTAAATTATTCTCCTGCTTTGTGCAGCTGTATGTGTCTTTGTAACTCTTCTCGGTCTTGTGAGAAGAGAACATCATCATCTGCAAATCTTAATGATTTAAACAGGTGCCACTGATTTTTATTCCATCTTTTGCCCAGTCTAGTTTGTGAATTTGATTCCATTCCAGTGTTTAAAAAAAACAGTGCAGTATTGCTTTATTTTGTAGAACTGTTCATTTTAAAAACTGCTTCAAGCACGGGGGAAAGCAACTTCTGGTGTGGAGCGGAGGAAGGCCAACTGCTCATTCAGTGTCAGGCAGGCAGGATTTGGTACAGGGTGGTGTGGAGCGGGAGGCCAGAGTCCATGAGGGTGGGAAAAAAAGGAAGGCGCTGTTCCGCAAGTTGTTTCTTTGAGCTGTCAGCGACTCCAGGAAAAGCGGACAACAGGCAGGCAGCAGTGAGTGGGGGGGCTTTCCATTTTGACTTCTCAAGGGAAGGAGGGACAGAGGGAGGAAGAGTGGAAAAGAAGGAAGGGGAGGCAGATCGCATCGCGCCCTGTCCTCCCAGCTAACTCCCCCAGTCCCATGCAAGACTGCAAAAAATTCCCATCTCAGCTTCTCTTGTCTTTCTTTCCTCCTTTTCCTCCCCAATGTCACAGTCTGCCTCTATGGCTTCCCCTGCACTACCCCTCTTGCAGACTTTTGTGGTGATTTATTTTTCTTTTTTTCAGTCTCTTTTATTTTCTTTTTGAATGAACCCTACATGTCAAGATCCAGTTGCTGCCTAGGTCCCACTCAGCACCCCAGAGATCCCTGTCACCAGACACTACACCCAGGCCCTCAGCTATCCTTCCTTCTTTGCTTGCTTCCTTTCCACTCTCCTTTGCTCCCTTGAGGGGTCAAAATGGGAAGGCCCCCGCCCACCATTGCCTGCATGTTGTCCGCTCTGTCCGGAGTTGCTGACAGGTTAAAAAAAAAACACTAGCAGAGCAGCGCCTTCCTCCCCCCCCCCTTCCAGTGCTTCTGCAGAAGCTGCTTTTCCCTGTACCTGAAGCTGTGGGCCCCTGCCATTTGACTGCCATGCCAGAAGCTGCTTTCCTGCACGCCTGAAGCTGTGCGCCACTGCCGTTCGGCTCTTGCACCTCCCCCATAGCTCCTGCAACTGCCTATCACATGCTGGCAGCCAGGAGCCTCATGGCTTCTGCCTGCCACCTGATTGGATGGTGCCTAATTGTCCTGTGTGGCCAAAGGCCAGGGATAAACAGTGTGTCAGGCTGAAGAGCGCGGGGTAGAGGGGCAGAGGCCGATTGGCCAGGGGAGGAGAAAAGCTGGCTGTAAATGGGCTGAGGTGGGAGGCTGGAGGTGAAGGGGGCATGGTCAAGGGTTGGAGCCTGAAGGTCCCATTCCAGGGAGAAGCAGAACAGAGAAGAGTAATTAATTCAGCAGTCAGATTAGCACATTAAATCACATTAAGCTATATGTGCTTTGGAGAGGTTTTGTTAGTTCATAAGACATAAACTAGAGTTGAATTCAGACTTACATGAAGTAATTTGAGAAACTGAATACTTGAGAAGACTGCAGAAAACAATTTGCAAAAGCCATTACTATTATTATTATTAACTTGTATTCATGAAACTCAGTCAACTGAACATTTAAAAATGTATCACAAATATCACTGACTGACTCTGCTGGTTGATATAGGTTGCTGCCAGCATCCTAGGTATCAACCAAGTATCTTCTTAAAATGTATGTTGTTTTGAATAGTACAGTCTTTTGCAGCTCCCCTGGCGCTACAGCAGGAAGCAGTAATGACAATAGGTATCACTGTTACATGTTTCATCCATAATGTAGTTTCAATGGCCAGGAACGATATTTCGTGATTTTTTCCAGTTCCTTTTTCTGTGACTCAGGCATCTGGTATAGCGATATCAAGAAGTTGTATGCTTTTGTTTTCGACAACTGTGATATCTGGCATGTTGTGTTCCAAATGATGATCTGTCTGTATTCAAAAGTCCCACAAGGTCTTCACCTTCTTAATTTAGACAACTTTTCCCCATTGTTGTTGTTCTTCTTCTTATTTAATTTTAAAGTATCATGGTCAGAAAGATCAATTCTTTCCTTAGAGGGTTTCTGATAAGAATGCTTTTGGGGAAAATGTTGGGCTTTATAAAATGCTTTGTTGTTTTCTGCTATTAATTTTATTTTAACCAAACAGTAATATCTAAAAAATACCATGGGAATGAAAAAGCTGTGATTTGCATACAATTTCCTTATTCCCTTACCTTTTCAACCACTCCTTATTCAACTTCCCAGTTCTTTTTATGCTATCTTTCCTTTTTTCTTGAACTGCCATTAATTTTACATTCAGATCCCTTTATAGACTTATTACTGCTACTTCCTTTCATTTTGGACTAACTTGTTATAGGAAGTTTCAAAATCACATGTTCTGTTCACTCTTTAATTCATTATAGGTTAGCAATTTATTGTACACTTCACTGTTTTGTAATGAAGTGTTAAATTACAGTATATTTTATTATCAGTTTATAGTGATGGCAAACTAATGGAGAGAATTAAAGGCATTGTTGCTGCTATCATCATCCAGCATCACTAAATTACATTTGTACAACTGTGAAACTCCTCTCCCTATCTGCCCATCCCAACAGAAGGAATAGGGTAGGCACATTCCAGGTCCTGTTCCTTATGCATTGCCATTTTGGAGTCTTGGAAGTATGCCTTTTGTGCTGAAACCTCTTCCCTATGATATGCCTTTTCCACTGAGAACCGAAAGGGCTCATGCCTTCTGTCTTTCAGGAAAGCCCTTAAAACCTGGGTCTTCTCCCAAAAAATTGAAATAGGACAAGAATGTGGGCTGCAGGTAAGTGTGGCTGTGGTTCCAGCTTTTTTTATTTTTGATATTTTTCTACTGGTTGTTAGCCTCCCATCATTGATATATGATGGGAGGCTATGCAAAGGTTTTAAACAAAGAAAGAAACTGAAAATCAACATAGCCTACCCAGCATGTAATATTGATAGAAAGAAACAGCAGAAAACACTGATCTTTCAGAGAAATGTTTGTATCAAAGTTGGAGTCTTTATTTCTATCAAAAGTGCTATTATATATGTCAACAGAAGAATGCATGCTTTTAAAACAAGGCAGGCATTTTGTGCCTTCTTGATGGACTTTACATATCAATCTGGTCTATTAAGTTGCAAACCTTACTTTCTTGTAATTTCTTGTAATTCCAGCTATTTGCAAATTCTGCATAAGAGTCTCTAAAGATGGGATGAGTATCATGTTTCTAAAATTTCCTACACATCTGGCTCTAAATTTAACTGGATAATCATAACACAATCAAATCTGACTTTTAAATAATATTCAAAATTTCAATCAGTATCTTCAGCATTCCATGGAGCCTATTTAAGAATAATTTTATGGTTAAACTTCCATAAAGGAACAATAGAAATTAAGATGTTAAGTATTTGGGGCTTTCACTGTTCTTCTTAAAAAAAGCACTCTGCCTAAGACAAGGTAAAGAGTTAAAGATTGCAAAATGAAATAACTTTTCAGTTAAATATAACCTAAAGTTAGAATAGAAACTATAGCTTAGAATGACATTCGCAATTACTAACCTTTGCTAAATAAGCTTCCACTCTGTTTTTTGAGGCTAATGCAGTTCCATTTGTGTTCAGGAATCCTCCTCCAAGGTTAAAAGATTTATTTAATGCTAAAGTGTCGCCAAGATTTCCCATCTGAACTGTTTCCAGGACAGGCCTTGAAGAAAGGTTTCCACTTATAAGGCTGTTGGCAAGTAAAGACTTGTTTTTGTGACGCTCATGATAGAGTTGAGTGTTGGCGTCTGCTAATTTCGCATTAGCTCTGCAAAAGGTTAGTTAAATAAGATACCATCTTAGAATAATGATTCACCTAACTGCATAAAAAGTCAGAACTCCAGGCAAAATGTAATGTATCTCTAACCTGTTCCAAAAATACATCTATCACCCTGTTATTTAGATGATAATTCAAAACCACCAATTTAGTATTAAATGACAGATCTATAATTTTAGGAATAGGAATATGTCAAAAAGAACTTTATTTGCAGAACTATATTTTCAGAATACAAACAGAAGTATAAAAAGAAAGGTTATTTTCCTAATGTATTAAAGCACTAATCTGAATAAATATTTTCTACTTTACTAATATATTTAATAGTGTTACAAAATATACAATTAAATATTATATTTAATGTTATATATTCTATGTTAATATTAGTTTTAATATTTTATTTTTAATGCACAATGTTATAGTTGTTTTATTCTGTTATTTGTGGTATTGTAAGCTACCCAGAATTGCTTGGTAGTAAGATGGGCATCATACAGATTTACTAAATAAATACTTAAATGTTGCTGTTCCCATATGGTAACTTTGAAACCATTCAACAGAATGCTTTGCATTAACCAGGTATCACTATCATAGTGAGACTACAATACTAAAATTTTCTTTTCATATTGACATTATCCAATCCAAAATAAATAAGAAAAAATACAAGTTTACAAAATTGAAACATTTTTTTACTTACCGATCCAATTTGCTCCCCAAAGATTTCCGAATTTTTATTTCTTCTGAATACAATCCTTTATATCTTTCCAATTCTGTATGTGTAGATTCTTTTTGTAATATGCTATCTTGCTGGTTGTTTTTAAATTTGGCCAACTCCGATTCTAATTCTTTAATTCTGTTCTCCAATTGATTTCTCAAAGAAGCATTACTGGTAGCTCTTATCTGTTCCAAAGTTTCTTGAGAAGCAGCCTGTGTCTAATTCACAAAATGTGAATTAGAAGAAAAGTCCTTGCTGTACACCCAAATCTTAATTAAACCATTAACTGAGAATATATTGTCTGACTGTAGCAACCTGATGAAATCAAAATGTTAAGCAATTTTGTCAATGAAATAACTTAAAAATTAATATTTTTCAATTATTTAAAAGATCCAGTTTGTCTAATGACTAAGGCACCAAGCTAGAAACCAGGGGACTGTGAATTATAGTCATGTCTTAGATATGTAAAAGCCAGCTAGGTGATTTTGGGCCAGTGATTCCCTCTCTCAGCCCAGCCCACCTCAGATTTGTGATTGTGGGAAAAATAGGAAGAAGAATGAATAGCAGATACAGTATGTTCTCTGTCTTGAATTAGTGATAAAAATAATAAAGACAGGAAATAAGTAACTAAGTAAGCAAGCAAGCAAGCAAGTTACCTGCAAAAAGAAATTGACTTCTTCCAGTTTTTGTCTTATCTCTTGTTTAGCTCGTTCTTCAATGTCTCTCTTGTATTGTTCCACTTGGCTAAGATCTATTAAGTTACCCTGTACTTGGCGTTTGAGATTAACTACTTCTTCTTCTAGTTGCAATTTGCTTTTTTCTAATTTTTCATGATTCTTATGGAGTATCTTCATAGATGCTAATTGTTCACGCAGTTCACAATTGGTAGATTCCAGCTGGGTACTTCTTGTTGACTCAACCTCCAAATGGTGAGAAAGTTCATCAACCTGAACAAGCAAGTGACACTTAAAAGAAAAAGACTACCAGCTTTTCAAAATACAGGTAATCCCCAGATACAAGGGTTCCTTCCATGAATTTTCACCAGAATGTATTCAGAAAGGGTACTTACGTTAGAAATTCAAAACTGTGATCAAAAACAGGCCTCTGTAGCCATGTGACTTGGATTCAGTCACTGCTTGCAGCAGCTGCCATTTTTAACTCTGTGTATTTCCTGGGCCTTTTAGGTTTACAAGGCAATTTCCGGAAGCCAGCAGGGTTTTTTTTGGCCCTGGTCACATGGCCAAACAAGATCCTGTGTCTTTGTGGCCAGCCGGTTTCCAGGTTTTTGTTTTGTTTTGTTTTTTGATGCTGCATGGCAGGTCTGCTGCTGCCTGGGCTCAAGAACTGTACTGTAGGGCTAGAATTGCTTCTGTAAGTATTTTAAAATATTCTTTTTTGTTACTCTGTAGTACTGTACTGTTTGTTTTGTAAGCATTTTGGGACCTGCTCTGCTTCTTTTTAAGTACTGTACTTAGTTTGCAAACTACAGTATTGTGCTTGTAAGCACAGTTCTTTGCAAAGATAAAGTTTGTTTGCATCTGCCTAAAACTGCTTGTAGAAATGCTAGCCAGCATCTACAGCATTCTATCATGTTGTGTGCTGTATCTCTTCTCTAAACTGCTGATTTTCAAATGTGCAAACTATTTATATGAGTTTTGGGATTTTGCCTGGACAGTTTTGTGCTGATTAGGGCAGTGTTTTTTAAAAAGAGGTTTTAAGTCTAAATTGCCTCCACAAGTTGTTGGTGCCCCATCACTGGAGGAGTTTAAGAAGAGACTGGATAAGGCATTTATCAAAAATACTCGTGAGAGCAGTAGGATGGACTAAATGAGCTCAAGGTCCCCTTCATCTCTGTTACTATTGCAAGCCAAGAGTTCTGTAAAAGCCCTTCCCCATATGGCTGGCTGGAGACTGTTAAGCTAAGTGGCAGATAGTTTTTTTTAAAGCAACTGCAATGGAGAGTTTTGTAAATTACTGCCACCCCCCTCCAGGGCAACTTAAGCTATACTGGAAAATAGCTGATAGATCGGCGGAGGCAGAAGCCACTGATTGGTGGCAGACCGGTCTTCATTTATTTAACAAGCCATTTAATTCAATTAATTAATTTAATTTGTAAAATTGGTCTGATTCATTTGATGAATTTTTTGACTTACGAACCTAATGGACCAAAAACATTTCAATTAAAACTTTATTAAATTCATATACCCTCTCCCCTCCCCAACAAGGTGACTCAAGCAGCATATAAATTTAATAAATTTTACATTAAGTTTTAGTTAATATATTTTATGTTGAAATGATTAAAACAATAAAAAAATTCCAAATAGAAAACCAAATACTAATATAAAAGTGCAGAAACTTGTACAAACAGTTTCCGGGGTCAACACTGATTCGAAGGCACAAAATAAACAGATAAATAAATACCTCTATTTCAGGTCTCTGGATAGTTTTATAGTTTTTAGAATTTTAAACATTATATAAAGCAGCCAATTGTGTAGTACATGAAAGTCTAAAAAAGGCAGACCAAATCACCACTACCCACTTAAATGAAAGATTTGTTTCATTATAGAACACCAACAAGAAAGGGAACCAGTTATTCAAAAGCCTTGAGACTTCTAAACAACCCCCAGGTCCAAACCTAAGCAGCATCTCACAGAAGAAGAAAATTTAAAGAGGAAAGTCAAATAACCCAGTTTCCCACTGTACTGTTTTATTTATAAATGATGACTAGTGATGACTAGATGAATTGGGCTTGGATCTTATTGTTCACTAGTACAAGACTATGTAAGTGTTATCATGTAAGAGTGAACTTTAAATACATTAAAGTAATAGTTGGTACATACCCTTTTTCTTAGTTTTCCAACTTCATTGTCGATTTCTGAATATTTATTCTTTATTTCTCCATGTAAGCTTATTTGAGATGAACTTTCTCCACTCTCATAACCTTTTAACTTCTTTTTGGTTACTTTTAGAAGCTTTTTTATACTACAAAGAAAAATATTTTACTGCAATTGTTTATAAAGTATTCTGTAGATGCTATTTTTGCTGCACAAAGAAAGAATTCTACCAAGCTTAATGAATGGAAAGAATGTGAAAAACAATGATTTGCTATTTTTTTAGGCCTTGTTCATTACTTTACAAATAGCCATTTTAAAGTGACCCAAACTTCAATTTAACATTGTTTTTCCGAAACTTTAGATGCACGAATAATTCACACAATAGTTTGCACTCCTAAAGCATACAATGTTCTCTTCATTTTTCTATAATTCATATCAACTATAATGTTATATTCTTTTATCTATTTTGCAGCAAAACTGCTGTTATTGCCATTGTAGTTAATTCCTTTGGGGAATCTAATTCTATTAACGTATAATTCAACATGTCTTCATTTTTTTAACACTATGCATTTGTTGCTCCTTGCTTAATAACCAGTCGAAGTTACAAAAAACTCCCAAAAAGTTACTTATGAACCCTCCTCAAAGTTATGATTGGCACACCCCATTGCAGTCACATGATCAGTTTGGGTATTTGACCACCTGCTTACATTTACGACCAGTTGTGGTAAACCATGGTCATGTGACATTAGCAATGTTTTTTGCTGCTTCCCAGCAAAAAACCACCAACATTTGGGGAAATGGATTTGCTTAACAAACATGATTCGCTAAGTGACTCACTTTATGATCATTATAAAAAGGATTGTAAAATCAAGTCAGATCATGTATTGAACCTCTTAATGACTGGGCTCAATTGTGGCTGTTAAGTGAGGACAATGGGTAATTCCTGACTTGTGACCACAATTGGGATCCAGAACTGTCGCTAAGTGATGCAGCCTTCAAGTGAGCTGTGTCCAGTTTTATCATTGTTTTGCTATGGTCTTCAAGCAAATTCACCCATTTAATTTGCTATTCAGAAGTCCCCTGGGAAGGTAACAAATTGTGGTCACAAGACCCACGGACACTGCAACTGCCAAGCACCCAAGTTTATCATATAAGCCCAGGAACATCACCAAAGCTGAAAATGCAACAACTGGTAGTAAGTCACTGCTTTCAGGTCCTTCGTAACTTTGAACAGTTGTTAAACAAATGGTTCTAACACAAAGACTACTTGCACCTATATTATAAATCAAGAGGTAGTTATTACTTGTATTATGATTATTAACAATGTGTAAAAATATATATTGAAACTTATAGCTCTCAAGGACTATAATAAATTCAGGGGACTTAGATATATAATCCCGGGACTGATTAAATCTTATTAATAATTGGCCTAACTGGTGTTTCTAGAAAAATTGAGATATTGGAATTATGATGGAATATTGACTAATTTTTAAAATATCAGTGATTCAGCAGAGGACAACAAACACATTGTATGAATAAATGTTATTGATGTTTAAATGTAGTTATGGAGAAAGTGATAAAGAATCATAAAGAAAGAATAGTATTGTTTAAAGACAAAGATTTGAATGTAGAAGAACCCCAACAAATGGGGAAAAAAGATAAGTACAAATTTGGAAAATAGTATTATACACAGTGACATATAAAGGAATTTATTATAATTACAATGTGTACATTAAGTTTAGAAGTTGGAAGACAAGGATTATGTATATTTAATTGTATCATTATTGCTGCTGTTAGTTGCGAAGTTGTATCCGACCCATCGCAATCTGATGGTAAAAAGCATATTGACCCAGTTAATATACTGTCCATAAAATATGCATGGTTGTTAAAGGAAAATTACAAATAAAACATATACAAAAAAAGAGGTAGTGCATAACATGCAGAAAAAACGGGTCATAGAAACAGAGATACTAGCTTTTATGTGTAAGATTATTTCATTATAGCAATGTTAAATATATTTAAAATAAAAATTCTATACACAGAAAACATCTTAACAATAAAAATTCTATACACAGAAAACATCTTAACAATAAAGAGTTACCCATGATATTCTTTTTGTAATTCACTGTTCCTTTTCATTTCTTGATCTAGTCGCATTTCCACTGATCGTTTTAATTCTAGGACCTTCTTTACTTTTTTCTTTTCATTCTCAAACTATAACAGAATAATAACATAATTTCCAGACTTGAAAACATTTTAATGCACAAATAAATCTCTGATGGTATTCCACGTTCACTTTGAACTTTGTGAAAGAAAATAACTATACTGAAATATATTTTATTTCTTTCCATACATATTTATTTCCATAATTTTCAAAATTAGTTTTTTTAAGACCCTGGTACTCTGCCCAGATTTTAAATGAGCATCCTGATGCTATAGTGTAGCAGCAATCTCTAAGAAAGTTCCAATGTTGGTAAAACTCTCTGCTAAGAAGCTGAAGCTTGTACTATGAAACAAATAAGGTAATTTGGAACAAGGTTTTGGGTTTTCATGAGTTTTTCAATTAAAATTTTGAACCACACCCATCTATGAAGGCTAACAGCATTCCAAACCATGTCAAAAAGGATTGAAATCCCTTTCATTGTCAGTCAGTAATCCTGAAGATCAGATTAGTAATGATTGTTACAATCACAAAATTTTAGAAGGTAAAGGTATCTTGAGAATTGAAACAGATTTTAGTTTTATTTTTGCTTCATCTAGCTCTTGTCCTAACTAATTTTGTCACCTTCTTTTGCAAGCTGCAGTAGCTAAATGACTTGGTCAGGTGATTGAAATATATTATGTCACTTAGACATCTGTCTCAAATCCAGCAATTTCATTTACACTTATTTATAAAATTCATAAATTATAATTTCTTATCACTTTTGTACAAAAATGTAGATTTCATCATTCTGTCTCAAAACTGAAAAATTCAGGCATAATCATCATCTTCTTTTAACAACCTCAGAATCCCTTCTGGGGTAGAGTCTGTGCAACTGAATGGAGCTAGCAGAGTGTTTTAATAAGTCAGATGCCCTTCCTATTGCCAATGTGGAGTTTTGCAAAATTCAGGCATCTAGACCTTTATGTATTTTCTTTATTTGATTTAAAGTTAAGAATTTAAAGGAGTCTAACTCAAAAACCCCTATATTATTATTTTTTCCTGTGCTTTGTTAGTATCTTTGTCTTTGGGAGAACTCACAAAGGATAAGGAGTAAAAAGAACTTTCCTACAGAAGTAAAAATAGTTTTTCCACTGTATTTATCTGAACCTTATGAAATATTGTTTTATTTATTTATGATCTTTCAAAATTCTCAGTACAAATTTATTATTTAAATAGCTAGCAGGATTTAAAAATACTGCTTCCTAAAAGCATTGTGAATCTATCAGTTAGATAGATCAATTAGGCACGATAGGCAAATAATATAAAAAAACCCTCCTCTACACCATTAAATGCCCACTATAAAATCTATGAGAGAAAAGATAAGTCACACTTTCACACCATGATGTTCCACATCTAAATCAGTTATCAGTTTCTCTCATCCAGATAACGTCTGCTTCTGAAATCCTTAATAAATTCTGAATCCAACATATTTAAGGCTTATTGTTTATTGATGCCAGGAGCTCATATGAATGCTTTATTTCTTCAATTTTCCCTACCACAATGGTCCTGTAAAGTAGTTTGAACTGAGTGACTTAGCGACTGGTCTAAAGCACCAAAACTCAAAAGAGTTTCCCATGGCTGAATGTGGACTTAAATTTGCTTTTCCTAGTCTGATACCTCAACCATAATACCAATTGTTTCTTCATCATTTCCAACACAGTGAATTATTGCAACTGAACCTACCTGAGAGATTAGTTCTGTCTTTTCCTTATCAAGCTCAGAAAGGCGAATCCCAAGTTTTGATTTTAATTTCAGTTCTTCTTCCCACAAATTCTGAGCATCTTGTGCAGTTACTGAAAGCCTATTTTCCTTCCGAACCTGAGGAGAAATTGAATTGCTTCTGAATAAAAATCATTACAAAGAGCCCTTGAAATAGCCAAGACATCTTTATGTAGATATAGAATTTAATTCAGATAACAAAGATCAGATTTCTGTGTGGAAATGGCAGAT
>JANHFN010002878.1:48290-61850 GCA_032468175.1 Toxicocalamus goodenoughensis | reverse complement strand
AATTCTGGGAGTTGAAGTCCACAAGTCTTAAAGCTGTCGAGTTTGAAGACCCCTGTTCTAAACCCATGAATGGTAACCTTTTACTGAGAAAGGCTGTAGAAATTACACCAGCTTAATAGATATGAAGTCATCTGGCAAAAGCATTTTCTATGAACTCTGCAGAAATTCCTAATCCAGCCTGGAAGGGACCCATGCCGATAGGGAATTTGGGGAGCTGAAGTTCTGATACATTGGGAAAGGTCCGGATTAGAGAAGGTCAGGGAAGGAGATTCAAGAGTATGGAAACTTCTAAATTTCATGTAATCACATCATTCATTGGGCGCTGGTGGCATAATAATTGGTCCTTGTTTTACTTTGTATGGTTTCTGGCTCAGATATATATATATCTGATAGAATAGAAAGGTTCCTTGCTCTTCTATCAATTTTATAACTGAAGAGTCCACCGTAGCATCTTAAGGTTCACGGCTGCTTGAAGGTTTCTCTTGCCTGCCTTCTCAAAAGAGAAACATCAAATATTTTGAGTCTTCATGGCTTCCTGCGGCCACTGGTAACTATCGATAATGAAGGAGTCATAGTCAGGGCTGTAAATGAGGTTTTTCACAAATGCTTCTTTGTCCTCTGGTTCTGGATACCAGGAGGCCAAGTTGTGTTTGTAGGCATAGTCAACCACCTAAGAACAAGAGACAGAGGAAGAAAAAAAAACATTGGACAAAGCCATTTGAATGAATGAATGAATGAATGAATGAATGAATGAATTCTTTATTGGCCAAGTGTGACACAAGGAATTTGTCTTGGTGCATATGTTCCAACCAGATGCCATCTAGATGAGTGGTTCTCAACCTTTTCTTCACCACAGACCCTCTTTAAATACCTTTTGTGGCCAGGGACTTGTTGGAAGAAATATCCATCTGGTTCAGTTCCAAGCTGGGAGAAAGACACTGGAAACATGGAGGTTGATTGGAAAGGTGGGTTTAATGATGAAGCATAACCACCAAGCACATGGGTTCTGGTGCAGCTGACCATATGGAGTGGAGAGTGGAGGGTTTTTGTACCTTCTCTTGGGCTTTGCATTTGAGCTTCCTGTTCCTGTGCAAGAACATGTATTCTATTGGCTGTTGTCAGATTTCTATGGGGCCATGTAGGGGTTATGTAGAGGTCATAGTTGGCTCTATAGGCAAAAGAGGAAATGCAAATCCTAGGTGTTTGTCTGAGCTAATCTGGTCAGCTTCCAGTTTATTGTTTAATTGAGCTCTGAGGTGAAGTTTGGACTGCTCTAGAGGATGATGCAATGAAGGGGCTTGTGTTCTGAAAGGGTGTTGGGCAATTCCTATTATGGTTTAATGTCCTGTTTTGGATCCTGGGTGAGGGGCTGCTTCTAATCTGACCATTCTGCCTTTGTTTAGACTTTGCTGCAGGGAGTTTCAAAGTATCCTGTCTTTAATGGACTTCTGCCTGCAGTATTTCTTTTGCTTATGAATAGAGCTATCTAGATACTTGTCTTCCTCTTTCAATAAGCTCTTTATCTCTTAAATGTTGACACCTGCTGCCGACCATTAAGAAAGAGTGGGGGTTCCTCTAAAAAAACATGTTTCTCTATTTCTCCCTTTGAGGAAATATAATATTCTGCCTTTTTAATATTCCTCAAAACATTTCATTCTTTGGGGCTGGGGGGGACTTCCCACAGACCATGGCCAGGGGCCACCAAGACTTAAGATTTGAATCATAGTATTTCTTGAAGTCTTCGCAGACCTCCTGTGACAATATCGTCGGGGTTGAGAACCACTAATCTAGATAACTGACAACCTCCAAAGCCAACAACGCTATGATAGGTGTTGCAGACAACGTAGCCATTTTGTGATTTGCTCTATGGATGCCACTACAGGTAGTCTTCAACTTACGACTGGTCACTTAGTGACCATTTGAAGTCACGACAAATCTATCTCGGGCTGTTTACGTCCTGCGCTTGAAAATAAAACCGTGGCCTCCCCTTGATCATGTGACTGAATTTCGGGTGCTCGGCAACACGATTGCATTTATGTGGTCGCGCAGTGGTTAGAGTGCAGTACTGCAGGCTATATCTGCTGACTGCCTGCAATTTGGCAGTTCGAATCTCACCAGGCTCCAGGTTGACTCAGCTTTCCATCCTTCCGAGGTGGGTAAAATGAGGACCCAGATTGTTGGGAGCAATAGACTGACTGTGTAAACCTCTTAGAGAGGGCTTTAAGCACTGTGAAGCGGTATATAAGTCTAAGTGCTATTGCTATTGCTACGGCCATTTACAGCATCCCATAGTCATGAAAACATACTTCCAGCTTTTGGCAAAACTGTGCCCATAGTGAACTACAGGTACTCCTCAATGTATGACCAAAATTGAACATCAAATGTATGTTGTTAAGTGAGAAATTTGTTAAGTGAGTTTTGCTCCATGTTACGTCTTTTCTTGCCACATTTGTTAAGTGAATCACTGCAGTCGTTAAATTACTCATGCTATTTTTAAGTGAATTGGGTTTCCCCATTGGCTCTGCTTGTCAGGAGGTCGCAAAAGGGGACTCGAGGACGCTGCAACCGTTATAAATGTGAATCAGTTGTCAAGCATGCAATATAAATCCAATGCCCAGGGGGATGCTGCCATGGTCATAAGAGTGAAAAAGCATCCATAAGTCACATTTTTCAGTGCCGCTGTATCTTGGAACAGCCACTAAATGAAGTAAGTCGAGGAGTACCTGTATTGATTCGCTTAACAACGGTGATGGTGCTTAACTGATGTGGCAATCAATATACAACCACAGTGTTTGCTTAACAGCCGCTGCAAAAAATGGTCATAAAATTGTCTGTCATGTGACTGGCTCATTTTACAACTATCATGATTTTCAACCATCATGGGAAGGCTCCATTTCGGTCATAAGTCGAGAACTGTCATTCATATTTTCTTCGAAGACTGATTAGATGACTGAAGCTTCTGCCGTGCAAAAATCTAACTGGAGAGCATGATTGATGACTCTTGGCTATGGATGTGTTTCATTGGATGATACACCCAGAGAGGTGGGGGGGGGGAAGCAGGATCAAGGGTGACAGTGAATTACGCATCTCAAGAGTTGACTATCTGTCAGGATTCCTGCAGTTACCCCAATTAAATCATGAGCCTTGAGCCACGTTCCCAAAACTTCAAAGGATTTATTAGAAGTTAACATGCCGGCATTAGCCTGGACATAGCTGACTCTGTGTGTCCTTGGAGAATATGATACACCCAGGAGGTGGGGAGAAACCAGGGTCAAGAGTGACAATGAATTGTGTGTCTCAGAGTTGGCTATACCCAGGCAATGCCGGGCCTTTTAACTCCCAATAAATCCTTTTGAAGTTTTGGAAATTTTGGCTCGAGACTCATGATTTAAATGGGGTTAAGTGCCGGATTCCTGACAAGTGGATTTATTGCGCTTCAGCTGTTCTACTTACCAGGGCCGGCCTAGAAGGTAAGCTGTAGCGGTTCAAATTGGTGTTTTTTTTTTGAATGCTGCACACGCGTGTGCGTGCTCACAGAACCAGTTGTTAAACCGGTTGCCCCTCACCATTGCTTAAATCCCTCACGCCAGGAACGTCATGAAAGCTCTTACTTTAACGGCAATTTTGAAGGACACGTCTCGAATGGAGCTCAAAGGTGGATAGAGCCTTCCTTCAGCCAGGTGTTCCTCCGTCACCTCTTCTGCAATTGCCTAGAAGAGAAGAAAGCGATTGCGCGTCATTCTACAACATTTAAAAATCCACCACATAAAATCTCATAACTCCTCCCCACCCCTCCATGGCAACAACACAATCAAATCAACCACTTGATGGGCTCTGTCTTCTTGGTCCCACTTGACAAAACCATGTTTTTAGGAGCCTTCCAAAAACCACCCTGGTGGGGGCCAACCATATTTGGGGAGAATGACATTCCACAGGGAAGGTGCCAACACCGAGAAGGCCTTTTTGCACCAGATGAACCTCCCCAATCGATGAGAGCCATAACATCCCCTGCCTTCCTGTCCTTGGAACTAAAATGATAGTTAAGTGGAACGGAAGAGCACAAACCTCTGCTGTGGTGAGAAAGATTTCCTCGGTGATGTGACGGACTCCACAAGCGATGACTCCTAGAGCAACTCCGGGGAAAACGTAGGCGTTGTTCCCTTGGCCAGGGAAGAAGGTCTGACCACTGGGGAGGGTTACCTTTGAAAACGGGCTCCCACTGGCGAAGATGGCCCGACCCTATCCAAAGAAATCCAGGCACCGTCAGACAAGAAGTCAAGGAGGTGGGTTATTTTACTTTATTTTATTATTTTATTTATTGTTCTTTATTATTTTATTATTTTTTATTTATTGTTCTTTATTATTTTATTATTTTTATTTGTTTTACTTAATTTTTTTTTGTTTTTCAATATTTTTATTAATTTATTCTTTTGTTTTGTTTATTTTATTTTATTTCATTTCATTATTTTATTTTATTATTACTTATTTATTTTATTTTGTTATTTGTTTTATTTGTTTTGGTTTTATTATTTAGCCAAGACATCTTTATGTAGATATAGAATTTAATTCAGATAACAAAGATCAGATTTCTGTGTGGAAATGGCAGATTGAAGACAATGCCAATGATCATGGTAAACAAAGAGCCTACTGGCTCTGTAATTCTTCTCCAAACAAGCAGAAGACTTGAGGTTATCCAGAAATGCTCCAGACAGTTGGATTTACAGCTCTGGGAGAGAAGGTTATAGCCATCTTGCTCAAAACACAGTCACTCTTTAAAAGGAGACTGGATTGGTATACTTTTTTTCCTAAAGTTTGTTAGGGGTGAGATTCAGCAGGTTCAGATTGGTTCAAGTAAACCGGATGTTAAATTTACATCTGGTTCACTGAACTGGTAATTGAACCAGCCAGCTGGCCCTGCCCACCTGTCCCCTCTCCTGAGTCTCCAGGTGGCCCGTTTTGGATGCAGGTAAGTGCAGGGTCTGGGAGGGTGAAAAACAGGCCTCCCAGAAGTCCGGAAACAGGCTTGTTTCCAGCTTCCGGAGGACCTCTTGACCCTGGAAGAGCCCATCTTTGCCCTCCCAGAGATTCGAGGAAAGCCTCCGAACTCTGGGGAAGGAGAAAAACAGCCCTCCCGGAAGTTCCGGTAGGTAGGCCACTTCCACCCAGCAACTGAACCAGTTGCTGGAATTTTAGAATCCCACCCCCGAAGTTTGTATATTTCTAATACAAGAGCAGGATTCACACACACGTTTATTATGTGTTTGAAATCCATTTCAAATGCTATTATTCATATTTTCCTTTAATCTTTATTGCTAATTTGACATATCAATGGCTGCACGAATTATTGTGCATTTTTATTTGAAGTAGATTCTTATTCTCAGAAGAGAACAATATTAAGCGGAGATATAATAGGCTAAGAAAATTCACACTTTAAGTATGCATGCCAATTCAAAAACATCCACAGAATCAAAGATTTACATTTGCTCTCTGATATCTATGATTCCAGTACCAATCTTTCTTGTGCAATATATACAAATTAACAGAAATGAAAGGGAATGATCTACAAGTGAAATGTGTCAATTTTGTTATATGTGATTTGTCCTTATCTTGAAAATACTGCTGTTTGTTTCATTTTTATGAAACACTATCCTGTAGGTCTTTTTGAAATATCTCAACTCTATCACTTTGCTGGTTTGTTGTAGCTTCCAATCTGGCATTTTCTATTTCAAATCTTAAAAGAAAAACAGTCTCAAAACAGGATACAATGCAACTATATTTCTTCCTCTTTACGTGTTTTAATGATTCTATACCACATGGAAGTATAAATTGCACAATAATTTTTTTTTATCAATTCTATTCATTTAGTACATTTAAATTTCAGCATGCTTTACCTCTGTATGTGCTCTTCTAATTGTTTTATAGCATTATTTGTTCCTGATGATGCTACCAGAAGATCCTGTAGTTTCTGAGATGCTGCACTTGCTTCACGTTCCTTAATGTCCAAAGCATGTCTTAATTCATGAGTAGATCTTTCACACTGGATAGTCTGAACTTCTGAATCTTGCAACTGTAAAATTTGAGAGCCAATGTGGCTTAGCCAAAAAATAGGTGCAATGTGCTCTTGCTGTGATATACCCTGCCAGTCTAATCACCTCATCCTGTAGTTTCTAAAGGGCATCCCTATACAGCGTGCACTGCAGTAATTTTACTGGGAAATAACTAGTGGATAGATAATAGAAGCAAGATAAACTCTTGTTTCATGTACAATGAAACACCATGAACAAATGGCATTTTTTTTGTCAAAGAGCATATCTACAACTGATTCTCTGAAGGAAGAACAAAACAGGAAAAGTTCCTTCCCGTTTGCTGACATTTCCTCCAACCAGAATGTCTTCAAACTAGCCCAAGCAGCTCCTCAACAAGCTCAGCATACTTGATGATGATGGACAGAAGAAACCTCAATATTATCTGCATAGAGAAGGAACCCAGACATGTAATTCTTGATAATCATTAATGCACGGATTACATACAGAAGCTGAGTAGCCTGGAGAACACCATAACCTTTATGCATCCCACAGTATAAATGGCAGAGAGCCGAATGATATTCTACTTTCTGGAAGGTATTGTCAATGTAGGAACAGAACCATGCCAAAACTATTTCAAAAACCAATGCATCAGAAAGTGTTGGATGTCATCTCTTCTGTTCCCACAGTAGAAGCATTTATAAAGAATTTAATAAACTGTTGCATGCATACCTTACATTTTATCCTTTCTATTTCCTTCAGAAGTTGCTGTTTATCCTCCTCTAAGTCAATACGATAACGTGTTGAAACTTCCAATGAAGCTTCTGTCATGGATTGCTTTTTGAGGGAATCTGCAAGTTCTTGCTGCAATTGCCTTATTGTACTCTAAAAAGATTTTTAATGAAATAATTCATACAAAATAAACTGAAAATGTTGCATTTTAATTCATCTAAGTAATATTTATAATAGGTAAAAATGTTCAATAACATATATTTATATATTTGTGCATGTATGTGTATGTCTCTATGTTCATATATACTATACGCAAGTAGTTTTCTTTCCTGACCAATATCAACTGAAGCAATGAATAATTTACTAGCAGAAGGAATGCAATGATAAATTGTTTACAATAATTTTGAAGTGTGTTTAATTTTACATACACCATATAAGTTGCGCTGTAAAATGGTAATATTTCACTTCCTTATAAAGTCTATCATTATCATATTAAATTCATATAGTGTCTCCAAGTGAAAATTAAGCTTAGTTTAGAAATCTGTATCCTGAAAAATGATAACATTGATGGAATTGACAGAACATAAATCATACTTACCTCTCTGTCTATTTTCTCAGATTCATATTTAATGACTTGGTCCTTTAAATTATTACATTTTGTGATTAATTCTTTATTTCTCTCTTCCATCATCTGAACTTGCTTTTCAGTATCAGCTCTGAGCTTATTAAAAATATCACTGAATTTATCTTGAACATCAGTCACTGCTTTTTCTTTGATAATGCCCTTGTTCTGAAAATCTTCAAGCTGTTGTCGAAGTAAGAGATTTTCACTTTGGACCTGTCCTAAACGTTCTTGCATAGATTCCTGTTTTATTACATATTTGCTTATTTGATCCTTTGCAACTTGTTGTGCATTTTCAAGTTCTTTCATTTGGCACTGTGACTGGTTTAGATCTCTTTGAATACTATCTAACAGCAAGTTCTTTTCCCGGAGACTGTGAGTTGCATGGTGAAGCTCATTTTCTAGACTATTAGCTTTATTTTCAGCTTTCCCTAACTGTTGAGACAAGCCACTGTTAGTTTCTCGTACAGTACACACATCGTGATTCAATTTGTCTTTTAAGCGGAGCCATTCTTCCCTCTCTCGCTGAAGCAATCGTTCAAGATCACTTTTTGATACCTGACAACGATCAAGTTCCTGAAGAGCAGAATTCAAACGAGAGCGTAGTGAATCAAGTTCTATTTCCAATCTTTCTTTATTTTCCTTGAAATGTTCCAATTTGGATGCTACCATTGCAACCTCAGTTTTTGATACATTTATTTGTCCATTATATTGAAAAACTGTTTGAGTCAAAGCATCTTCATTTAGTTTCAGTTCTTTTTTAAGTTCTTCATTTTTTTCTTTCAAACTTTCATTTTCTTCCAAATATTTGCTTTCAACGTCCTGATGCTGAATCCTGATGCGATCAAGTTCTAATTTTAATACAGCAAATTCATCTTGGAGTATTTGATTTCTGTTTAATAATTCTTTTTCATGGTCATGGTTATCAATCATCTGAATATTTAAGAAGCAGAAGGATAACAAATAAATACATTCATAGAATCCAGAGATGTAAGCTACATTCTAGGAGATCAGACAAATTTATGTTGAATAAACATTATCAATCAACAGATAACACTCAGAATGTCTAAATATTGCTTCAGAAATGGACACATTATGTCTCTCATGAGTTCCTAAGAGAGACGGTGTGAAAAATGCTGCTAGACATGCATCCTGATTGTGGTTTTCCAATCATTCATCAAGCACACCGAGAACAAAAATCTGGATAGTTTTGTCTGAACAATAATTACTTTTCATTCTTATAGAGCATAAAAGATGTGTGATAATATGACAACTATGTATTTTGTTTTCACAATAGTATACTCCTTTCAATTTTCTTAATTTTAATCAAACTTAAGTCTATCATAGAGATCATTTAAAAAGAAAAGCAACATAGCAACATAAAAAATCCTCTCAATTTCTTAACCAAAATTTGATTAGAAATTACATTTATTAAGTTTATTTATAAACCACACTTCTAAAGCCACCCACCTAATAGTCTGTCTATAGAACTTGAGAGAGAACTGAACTAACAAAAATAAGAAACAAATTCCATACTGTGCCTTTTTCTTTAATGTTTATGTAAAATGAGTTCCTTGCAGATTATGATCACCAAGTTTGACTCATCTAACAAACAGAGCATTTAATTAATGACAGCAACGAGGACTGCTAGATTGCTGCTGCTAAACAAAGCAGTCGCATTTACAACTGTACCATTTAATGATGCAAATTCCTGTCTCAAATATGGTCAAAAGTTGAGGCATAGGATAAATATTTTTTTATATTGAAAAATGACTAAAATGAACTCTAAGGTAAGAAAAAGTATCCTTTGAGTCACTTGACTCCTAGTAAATTCATAGTGTCATCCATGAATTATCTTTGCAATAATGTGAAAAAATGTTTGCCACCATTGGCTACAAAGATGTTTTATAATTCGCTAATCTAGTCTATTGTTAATATTCCCTGACAATCTCCAACCCAAAGATTCACCAAACTTGACTCAGCTTGTCTTGTAAAACTGAACAAATTCAGCCACTTCTTCTATCTAATGAGGCCATAAAATGAACATATTCTTACATTGTTCTCTAAAATACATCATTGTCAAAAAAAAGGTAAAGGAAGATCTTATATATAAACAAATGTATAAACAGTATTTAGTTAGTAATAATGATTCTTCCTGAATTACAGGTGTTAAATCTACATCATAGTTTAAGATTTAATTACTGATTTATAAGAGTAGGTCCTTATTTTAGATATTGAAGGTAGTTTACCATTTTCTCTCTTCCATACATGTATACAAAATATAAGAGCAAAATAATTATCAATTAAATAGAACCTATCAGTAATACAGTCCTATCCCCCCTTAGGGTCCATATATTTTGTGGTGAAAAAAAATTCTATGAGCCTTCATAACAGCCAATAAATTGGAAAGATCACATACTTCAAGCAGCAGGGTGTTCCAGAGCATGGAACAGGCACTTGAAAGGCCTACAACCCCTTCCCCTCACATAGAATGACAATCTTTAGTATCTCTTCCCTGGACATAGAAACAGGATGGGTTGAAACTGACACAGAGAGAGAATTCCATCCAATGTAATATCTAGTAGCTAAACCACACAAAGCTTTACAGGTAATGACCAGAACTGTAAGGCATCCAGAAAGTATCCATGATATCAATCACTTGATTTATTTAGGAACAGATCTGATACATCTAAGGCAATTTCCCAAAGTGAAAGTATTTTCATGCGTTACACAGAATCCACCTTCTCTCCTCCCACTTCTACACTTCATAAATCATGAGAACCAATTAACTGCAACTGGAATTTCTTAGTAGACATACAGAATAACCTTGAACTTTTCAACTCCTCCACCCCTCCCTTCCATTAAATGTGGCAGCTGAATTTCAAAGCTGACAAGAACTTTGATTTGTAGCCAATGAAACTGAAAAGAGTTTTATATTTTAAAAATATTTGGCAAAGTGGATACCTCTGACTGTTTAGTTGCTACTTTTTTTGATTCTTCTTCTAATTCTTTCTGCCTCCAGAAGTGGGTATTTAAAATATCTTCTTGTATGGCTCTGGCATTTTGTTCTTGACAAAGTTGTCTCTGTGTTTCATTACGTTCTTCTTCAACCTATAATATAACAGCCTTGTAGTAAAGTAACAAACTGACCAGTTTGTTATGATCTGACAGATTGTGCCTGTGTATACAGCCACAACTATAAGGAATAGAAGTTTTATTATATCAGAGAATACAATATATGTTAAATAGATACTGACAATTGAGCAACTAAATAAAAAAATATCTAACACTAATAGTTAAACATATGTAAAGTAAATATTAGAAACAATAGAAACACTGTTACTAAAAAGTCATTTTGGCAGCAATATGTTAGTAATTATCTACAGCTGACTAAAATATGGATTTGAATTTCTTTAGACCTGGTACTGTTCTATACAGGTTCGTTATGCAGTTTTCTTAACCATCAAAGTAATTGATTCATGCTAAAAATTTGGGTAAAACTAAGTAATTGATAAGGACTAATGTTACATTTTCTGAAATAAAATATTAGTTTCAATCTTATGCAGCATTTAGATGTAAAAACACAACCTTGTGAGAATCTTTTCAGAATGTATTTTTTCTACTGAATAAATCACAAAAAAACTGAAAATATCATACACTTATTGGCAGAAACCAAGATATCAAATACCTGGATGGAAGCAAATATCACTTTAATACTGAAAGAAGATTCAGATTTAACACAGATAAAAAATTATAGGCCAATATCATTACTAAATGTAGACAATAAATGTAGACTCAATAATAGCAGAGACTAAAAAGATTCTTGAATGAATTTATATATTCAGACCAGAATGGATTTTTACCTAAAAGACTAATTAAAAACAATATGAGAATTATTTTGAATACGTTGGGAGTTATGAAGTACATTCTGAAAAACAAATGGAGTTGATCTTTTTAGATGCACAGAAAGCATTTGACAATGTAAATTGGCAATTTATGTCACTACAATTAACATATATAGACTTGGTGAAAAATTTACTAATATGATTAAAGCAATATATTCTAAACAAACTGCAAAGGTGATGGACATGACAGAGAATTTTAATATAAGGAAAGGCACAAGACAAGGATGCCCTTTGTCCCCTCTACTATTTATATTAACATTGGAAATGTTAAACGGAAACATTAGATAAGATTCAGAAATAAAAGGCATGGAAATAAAAATAAAAAAACAAATTACAGGCAGATGAGATGACCTGGTATTTATTCTAGAACAGTGGTGGTGAAACTTTTTGCAACCAAGTGCACCGGCCACTTGTTGTGCAAGCTGGCTGGCATGCGCATGCATTCTGGGGAGCTGCTCTTCCGGTTTACGGTGCTTCTAACGAGCGAGACTAGCTGGCTGGCGCGCATGTGTGCGCCGGAACCTGGAAGAGCAAACAGGGGATGGATGGATGGAGTGTCTGGAGAGATGGCTCTGCATGCCACTTCCAACATGCGTGCCATAGGTTCGCCATCACGGTTCTAGAAGAACCACAAGAAACTGGACCCAAATTAATAAAAAAAAAATAGAAGAAAATGGTAAGTTGCAGAATTGAAAATAAGTAAAGAGAAAACCAAGATACTAGTCAAAAATTTTACAGCTAAACAAACAAACAAAAGAAAAAAACTGATGAAGACGACAGATATTCAGAGTTAAGAAAGTAAATTACTTAGGAATTCAATTAACAGCAAGATGTGCAACTATTAAAGAAGATAATTATACTAAGCTATTGCAATAAATTAAACTGGAGAAGTGGAAAAATCTGCAATTATCGATGGTAGGAAGAATAGCTACAATAAAAATAATATCTTGCAGAAATTGTTATTTTTGTTCCAAACAATTTCAATAAAGTTAGAAAAAAAATATTTTGAGAAGCTAAATAAAATGATGTTAAAATATATTTGGCAAAGGAAAAGAGCAAGAATAAGATTGAAAATGCTACAAGACTCTAAAAACAAAGTGGGGGTTGGACTGCCAGATTGGGAGCTATATTACCAGGCCTCTGTACTTAAATGGGTGAAAGAGCAGATGAGACATAAAAGATTATTAATTTTGGAGGGGCATGATCTTCAACTGGGGTGGCACACCCTTTTATGGTATGGGAAAAATAAAATATATAGATATTTCCAAAGACATTATGTTAGAACTGCTTTGCTGTTAGTATGGGAAAAATAAAAGAAAAACATTATATAAAAATACCAGTCTGGCTCCCCATGATGGAGGCACTGATACATCCGAATGTTGTTAACTTGGAAAAAATTACAAGAAATAAAGACATTTTTGAATGAAAAAGGGGAACTTAAAACTTAGCAAGAACTGAAAAATCAAGGGATTGACTTAGCATGGTGGTCGCACGTGCAAATATAATCAAGGTATAACAAGATGCTTTTTATGAAGAACCAACAGCATTAGATCAGATACTACTAGGGACAGATGAAAAGCTAATAAAAATGCATACAGCTATCTATTTAGCATTAAAATGGAAGAAGAACAAGTGAAAGAAACAATGATAGTGTGGGCCAAAAACTTTAAATGTAAGGCATCCAGAAAGTATCCATGATATCAATCACTTCCGAGACATTTTCTTTCCAATTGATTTATTTAGAAACATACTATAGATTTAGATAAATGGCAAAAACTGTGGGACAGAAAGTATAAATTAACAATGTCAACTGCCTATAAGGAAAATCTATCTAAAATATTTTATAGGTGGCATTTACCACCAGCAAAAATGGCAAAGATGTTTGAAAACATGTCTTCCTAATGTTGGATATGTACAGGGGTGGGATTCAAATTTCTTAACAACCGGTTCTGTGGGTGTGGCTTAATTTGTGGGTGTTGCTTTGTGGTCATGTGACTGGGTGGGGGTGGCTTGCTGGCTGGCATGGCTTGGTGGTCACATGACTGGCTGGCCGTAACCAACTCAATGTCACTCATGTCAAGGGGTGCCTTGTCTAGCCCGTCCCCTCCCAACCATTACTTGTTACACCCAGCCTCAACGTATCTACAGTTCTATAAAAATGTTGTTCACCTTTTTTCGACTTTATTATCTACATACTATAAATGTACTTTCATGAACCACTGAAAGGAGGAAATGGCTCACATGCTTTGCCCAAGAGTGTGATAGGCAACAGGCTTTT
>JANHFN010002878.1:27112-42198 GCA_032468175.1 Toxicocalamus goodenoughensis | reverse complement strand
CTCCATAGATTTTAATTGTAATTTAACTCCTTCCTTATAAAGGAGTTCCTTATATGTAATTTTGTCTTGCTTTTGCTCCAAATTTATATTCTCTATTGCGTGTCTGGGTACCGTCCAAACTGGTAACTTATTCTTTAATTTGTATTTATACTTTTTCCAATCACGCAATAGAGCATTTCTTAGTTTTTATTGGGCTGTTCACCACCCCGAGTCCTTCGGGAGAGGGGCGGTATACAAATTAAATTTCATTCATTCATTCATTCATTCTGGTTCCAGTATTTACACTGAATTAGCAAGCTAAGTGTGTGTGTGCGTGCGCGTGTGTGTTTGTGTGAGTGTGTGTAGATAGACAGAGGGGAAAACTGAAGTTTTAGAAATTGAAATCAACAGTTACATTGAAGACTTTTAGTAATCTTCATACAAAAGTCTTAACAACTGGCTATGTTTAGTATAGCACCCAATTTACCTCTAAGATTTTTTGGATATAGATATCTTGATCTGCTTGTTAATCATGCACTGTTAGGTTTTCCTGAAAAAGGAAGAATGTGCAGATATTCTGGGCTTATTTGCAAGAGCTTTTTTCCTCAGACTATAGGAAGTCTAATATGCTAGTCATACATATAAAACACACAACACTCGAAAAAATTTGATAGTCCAATTATGACAAAATAGTTTAAATCTAGTGAATCAAATATTTTATTCAAATAATATCAAATAATCTGTCATTTAATTTCCAATTGATACATTTCTCATTAAAAAATTTGAATCTTCTT
This sequence comes from Toxicocalamus goodenoughensis, assembly GCA_032468175.1. Lineage (NCBI taxonomy): Eukaryota > Metazoa > Chordata > Lepidosauria > Squamata > Elapidae > Toxicocalamus > Toxicocalamus goodenoughensis. The sequence continues at coordinate 41,425 of JANHFN010002878.1, read as the reverse complement.
TTTATTTCAGACAATAATATTGCATGGTTTAACAACCAAATAAACATTAAGAGTTGCCTTGTGGTGAGATAGGCAGCAAACAAGTTTAATAGATAATAATAAACAATAAATAATTTATTCAATTTACTATTGTTTCTTTAAATAAAAAAAAACCCTGTTGGAGAAATTATACCAAAATCAATTATTTATTTAAAAGATCTTACTTCAGATTGGTGATTTCACTTTCATATTGTACTTTTTGATGATCCAATATAGATTTCATATCTTTCAAGTCTTCCAGATTTTTTTGCCATTCATTTCTCTGATTTTCAATTTTTTTTACTTTTTCAAGCAATTGAGTATAACGTCCCTTCTCATGTTCAATTACTCGTTCATATCCATGAAATATATTCTGAAATTTCAAGAGATTTACAGAATCTGCTTTGGAAAAAAAAGTATGTGTTAACATTACTTATTCAATGTGGTATTTGATTAAAAAGAAGAATGACACACACCATCTTCCACAAAAATACTCAAATGTTTTCCTTAATGGCAGCTAAGAAATAATCAATGGCTCAGTCATAAAGAAAGAAGCAGAATCCAATTGGTTTTTAAAAATACATGGGCAAGTTTACTTAGCTTTAGGATAAACTTACTAAAAATAAACTTACTAAAAAGGATTATGATCTCTGTGGGGGAATCATGAGCAAATTTTGAGATGGATTGTCAAATTTTGGGGGTGGAAAAGATGTGACACAAAGAACAAAAAGTTTGAAGAGCTCCAACTCCTGCGGAAGGCAAGAAGGAAATAACTAATGGCTGGAAATGATCAGGCATTGATAATAGGGCCCCTCATAGCCAGAAAAAAGCAAGCAAACCACCAACTTTATCACCCTTTATAGACCATAGTAGAAACATTACACTTGCTTGGTCACTTCTGCTGCCACAATGACAGTGGAAGTATAATATTGTCAGAAATATACTCATTCTACAATGCATGAAACATTGTAAGCAGCCCCCTCATGTTGTTAAGGCTCCTCTTCGTCCATCTCTACTACTCTCCTGGTCTTTCTGTCTCTAAATAGTCAAATTGCAGGATTCTTCAGTTATTCGGGAGGATCCCAAAGCTGATAAAGCCATCTTTTTACAATAGCAAAGGGTATCCAAATCCTGTTTCAGGAATTCCTTGCAGCTCAAGAGCACAGGATGAAAAGAAGCTCCATATTCCAACTTCCAAAGTTGCATATCTTCCTTGGACCACTTTCCCTCTTGTGTAACTATTTGAATGTGTAAGTATTTGTAATCAATAAAGTATAACTGAGGAAACATTGTGGCTTCACTTTTTAAAAATATTTTTTGCATTACAATTTAATTTAAAAAAAGACACACAAATATCTATTCATATTAATATATATTTTTAATTCAAGCAGAGTATATTAGCTTTGTTCTTTAAGTTAAATTACTTAAAGTGATTACTGTAATTATATCACAATATAGTCCTTATATTTATCTGTAAAGAAAAAACTATGGAAGGAAAAAGCAAGTAGCACCAAAAGACTTTCTCCAACACTCATTAGCTTACTTTAGCAAGCTGGCAAATGGGGGAAAGTGGGTAACTGGATTAATTTATGACCTTGTCAGATAATATAACAACGTTCTTCCAGGTGAAGGGCTAGTAGTGATGCACAGAGAACTGGCACTGCCAGAACACCTATCACAACTCTACTTCCTCCATTTCAAAGGGATTCTTTTTTCAAATCTACTATTGACAGTGCTATATCTTTCCCCCAGCAGGTCTGAGATTAGGGGTAAGGAAAATATTTCTTGGCAATATTACACAGAAAAAGTTTCGGTAAAACCTCTTTTATCAGCCACAAACTGGAGAAAAGGCAAGATACACAAAATTTTATTTGTGCCATTTACAAAACTGCGATCTTAATATCAATTGCTTTGCTTCAGACAAAACCAAACTTCTTTTGGATCATGTAATGTTGAGGCAATCTGGCATTTTGTGGAAGTATATCTTGTCAGAGAATTCCAGAATGATTGTTCTCATATTAATGCCTTCTGCACATCCCACTGATTAGGGCAGCAGCTCTAATTATATTTTTAACATGCATTTAAAAATAACCAGTTGTCTAATGTTTTGCTTTAGTGTCTGCTATATTAATTGCCATTGGGCATTAGTTTCCAAATTACAACATAATCCCAGTTTTAATAAGTCAAATTATCAATTAATTTGTGAAAAATGTTCTTAAAGTGTAGCTACATTATCTTTTCTGAGCATATGTGAACATATACCTCTAAAGGCTGACTGCATTCTCTTTGAAAACATCATTCTTCAGCTCACACAAAATCAAAGCCTGCTCAACTCATGTCTTAAATCAGAATTATTAATGACCTTCTCTTATTAACTAATGTGCACACATTGTGGTAACTTTTAAAAGCTTTTACAGAATACACTGGCATGAAAAGATTAATAATTCAATTTTAGAGAAGTATGTATGGGAATTGTAAATTAAACTACCAAATATCAGATAGATATTTAATAAGACATGTGTTCTTAGCATTTTAATAGTTTATTATTCGATGATTTTAGATACTACAGATAAGTTCCTGCTTTTGTTTTTGATTAATCTGCTAAAATTGATGAAGATAAATTCAAGAGTTTTCTAATTACAGTTCTTTAAATCTTTTAAAAAGGGGAATTCGTGTTAACATAATTAGATGGTAATAGATGGTATTACATCCCTTCAAGGAACTACAATACCTACTACTATTTTCAATATCCTCTTAGATATGGAGATTCTCAGTAATCCAGGTCATGGTTGCCCCAAAGCTGCTTTTTCAAGAGGCAACTGGACTTTATTTTTTCTTTGATAGTTGAAAACTATTTCTTTTTGCTACTGAAAATGATGACTGACTGCAACTGTAGTCTAAATGAACATTTAAATTCCAAAATGGGCTCTACAACACTTATTATTTTCAAACAGTACAGCCAATAGTCATGCTGGCTAAGAATGCTTGGGATTTTTATTTGATTGGTTGACTCTTTTTCATTATATATCTGAAAGATGAGACAAAAACCTTGATTTAAAAAAAGCAGTTATCAAAGAAACACTATCTATTCATAAGAAAACATTTATGCTTGACAACTACAAATGTGCTCACCTTTACAATCTAAACTAAGTTCTTCTATCAGCACTATAGCGTCCTTGTAAATGGAAGAAAGTGACTCAATATCCTCTGTAGTTGAATCTGAAGATGGAGTTAAGTCATCCAGATCATTAGTAATACTCAATGTTCTATAAAGCTATAAATGAAACAAGTAGAATTAAACATAATTATATTCTAAATCAAAACATCCTTCATTTCTCTTTTATTAACTTTTAATTCTACTAACAAAATTTTACAAATGGAAATTGACTTAATTAGATGCTACATCAAATCATGATTTTCAGATAGCTCACAAAGTAGGAGTTGCAATAAATCCACTTAATATGAAAAGTTATGACTACCTCTGTATCACAATCAGGAGACATGAACCCACCAATATCTCATTCTGCATAAAGGATTATACTTTTAATTGTAAATTATTATTTAAATCATATATACTGAAGTATACAAAGCTATTAATATATATTGTTTTCTGTGGAAGCTTTCATATTTGAGCTATGTTCTTATGCATTTTAAATTGTGTTTGACTATTCTTCATTGATAGTGAAGTGGTATCATGTGGTACAGTTACCATGTCAATGGCTGCTGTTCCCAGGTACAGCTTTCTAATCAGCAATTTTCAGACAGATAGTCCTTGACATAGAACCATTCATTTAGTGACCATTTGAAGTTATTGACAACACTGAAAAAATGGGAATTACATTTACATCTACTGCAGTATCCTCATCATCATGGGATCAGTTGGCAACCAGCATGTATTTATGAGTAGCAGTGTCTGGGGTCATGTGATCACAATTTGAGACCTTCCCAGGGGACTTACAACAGTCAATGGTTGGTTGTCAGCTGGTTCATTTAACTACTGTATGATTGCATCCCTTAATGATGTAAGTTCTGATCCCAACTATGGTTGACAATCAAAGTTTGATAGGTACATCTCTGTTTTTTCAAGTGGTGTCAGTTGCAGAGCTTCCCCAAGGCATCAATTTCTGCTAAAGCCTCACTGATCTATAATTCTTTATTTCTACATAATTATTACCAAAATCTCTAATTCCATAACTTGCTCCCTAGTTCAAACTTTTAATTTTAAATCTGTGAGCAGCAACTCATGTAGGGAAATAAACAATTGTTTCTGTTTTTCAAAATCTTTCATTTCCTCTCAAAACTTTATGCTTCTTCATTCTTCATTAACTGCTTACATTCAATGATATATAAGCACCATAAGATTGCATACAATGCTCAAAAGAATATCTGTCCAAGGCTCAGGACTATAACAAAAATATATATGCTAGTTTCAATCCTGGCCCGCAGCTAGCAAACTGGAGCATTTTGAAATCACTATTACAAGAAATTAATAAATTTGATTTCTGATGATACCTAAATTTAAATCAGGAGACATATGAATGTTGCATGTTTTGGGAGTACCTATCTTTATCAAAAGACAAAGTGATGGAGACAATATCACTCTGATTGCCCAAAGACAGAAGTCATTTTTAAAAAAATAATTGAAGAATATTTTAAATCAATTCTGCTATTCTATTGCAGTTTAGTTTTGTGAATCAGACTGACAATCTGTTACAAATATTTACCAATAAAAATTAGGAATGAGGCAGAGATTGTGGTAGATAGTTTAGAGGGATAAAGTTGGCTTATTTAAAAGAAACTAGTGAGAATTTATTCCGTAATTCTATTTTTAGATTTTTTTTAGTGTTGTGACAGTGGCGGTACAACAAACCTTACTTAGCTTACTGATCTTCATTTTGTAATTAATCAAACTATACAGTCCATAGTTTTGGGAAGCAGTTTATGAGCATATTGAGAACTCACGATTTATCTATCTTACCAAAGCATTGCTAAAAATCTTAGTATGTAAAGTCAAATCCAAAGGGGCCTATTGCTTTTCACTTAAAGCTTTACAAATATAAGTTAAAATAAATTGATGGCAACATTTTGCAAGGTTGTTTTATCCTACCTTATTTTTTCTATTCACAGATTTGGCTGGATATCTGAAAATAAGTAAAAAAAACTATATTAAGATTTTAATTATTTTTAGCCTGAAATTCTGAAAATTTAGAATTGCTAATCCTAGACCATCCATTCTGAATCCAATGAGCTTAATGGTGCAGCAGAAGTGCAGCCTAAATATCTATGAATCTCAATGGATCTTCACACTATCAAGCGAACTTCCAGCATGATTCCTTTAAGAAATAAATTGGTCAGTTTTCTCTTTTTGAAATTCTTTGCATCTTATGTACGATGTAGGCTTCTGTTATGATCATAAAGTTGATATGCAAGTTTGGGAGCATAGTTACTGTTCAGGGGCACATAAGAATGCACCTCAACAGTGCATTCTTATGCAATTTTAATAAGTTTTAGCTAAGAGTATCAATGGTCTAAATCCAAATAAGACTGAATTTTACATTAATTCTAAGAAAAGACTCCCATACCTTTCTTCAAGTGATCCTTCACTCAAACTGCTCTCATCTTGTTGCTCATGTAGATTATTACAAAACTGTTGACTGACCTTCTGTTTAGAATTCCGTCTTTTATTTTCACTTTTTCTTGTAGTTTTTAAACTGCAGGATTTTTTTTAAATAAAAAAATAATAATTGAACACCACTTTAAAGATAATTTTATTTGTGAAAAAAGTTAAAATATAAAAATAAAACAAAGACATATTACTAAGAATCAATGAATGGCAAAAATGTATAATCTTTGACAGCATACTGGATTTAGGAATTCAAAATTATATGAATAAAGTGTTAATTGTATCAATGTAATGATATATAGCTGTGTGCATCTGGGGAAAATTTGAAACGAAGCCCCAAAGCTTCTATCATAATGTTTCTCAGTGAATCGAAGGAATTTTGGTCCTTACTTGCGCTTAAACTGAAATATTTCTGTATCAGTACATGAACACCATATTTAAAATCAAGTAAGAGTCCTGAAGATCAAATAATAATTATTTTATTAATAGATTTTTATCCCATTTATACACATTTTAAACTCAAGGTAGCAAACATACGTAATATACCTGTATCCTAATTTCCCCACAACAGTAACCCTGTGACGTGGATTAGGCTGAGAAAGAATGACTGATTTTAGCTATTCTGATACCAGAGAGGCAGGATAGGTTTATTACATTTGCTCCCATTAGTAGTTTATCAGTGAAGTATTTTCAGTCAGACAAAAAATAATTATTTTGATGCACTATGATTTCTATTTTTGCTATTTTAGTTGTTTATATTTATTTTAAAAATATAAAACATTGCACTTGATTGATCCTGGCTGACCTCAAAAGCTAAGGAGAATAGAACCCAGTTAATGCTTGGATGGGAAAATGCCTAGGAATCCAAGTGCTGCTAGCTATGTCAAGTTAAACAAAAATCCTACACAGTATCAATGATGAACAGTACAAAGAAAATTGTGCGGAAACAGTGACAGGAATCAAACCTATCCTGAGGTTGTCTTCACCTTTATTTTAATTATTACTTAAAATTTGAAGAAAGACTATAACTTAATGATGGATGAAAAAGACTGGAAGCAAAAGATCTCGGTTTTAGTCATGACACTATGTCTTGTTTAGTCATGACTAAAGAAAAGGTTTGGGACAATATATTAAATAATCTTATTTCCTGTCTGTAGAACATTTAAGGCAATTTCTTATTTTTGCAATTCTTACCTGAAAAAACAATGATTTTAAACAATGATTATCCAGTTAAACTAATGGTTAGTGTTAAGATAATTATCTATGCTTAGGTTACATTTATAATATTATATGCCTTAAGTAAATTAAAAACAACACAATAAAGTTTAAAAGGAAGCTATTACATTGCAACTGCATAAAAATTAGTCAAATCAGTTTATATAATAGCATCAACTTAATGTTATTGCTATACTCACCCTGGACAAATTATTTCCTTTTTATCTTCTGGGAAAACACTTTTTATTGTAATATGTTGGATTTCACTTATTGAATGCTTTTGCTCTATCTTCTCATCATTATTCACAGCCAACATTTCAGTATTAGCAAATTTTTTCCCTTCAGATTCCAATTCCTTTTTTATTTTTTCCTCTTCAATCTAAAGCAGTGATATATTGAAATATAGTTTTAAGAACCACAATAAAAATATCAGTAACATTTTTGCTTTATAACAGATTTTTGCTTAATATTTCAGAACATCCCTAGAAAAGAATCACTCAACACTATGATTACAAATTATTAGTATTGTCTAATCAGAAATAATGGAAAAATCATATATATTAGTGACAGGAAAAATGCATTAGAAACACACATTTTTATTATAAACAGAACAGATATTGTTTTAAAAGATGATCAACAACATCGTACTACAGAAACTAAATATAAGATAGAAATGTTTCACACAGAGCAAAAAAGTGTTAAGCAAGCATGATAAGAAATGGAAAGATCAATTAAGAACCTGTTCAAAAGCCAGTTTCACATCTTGGATCAAATTTATAATTAATATAACAGTGGTGCAGTTCATTTGTTAATGAAGTAGCACCTATGTAAACTGAGCTTTTTGAGTCTTTGTTATGATAATTGTATCATACTTCAATTTCTGAATGTTCTTAAAATAAAAAGGGAAATCATGAAAAAGGTGTAATTTCTTCCCATATTCACATTAGAATTACTATGTGAAGCCAATGCGTAAATGCTTTTTTCATATAGTGCTGAAGAGCTGAAATGAACAGAATGGCTGAAATGCAAGAAAGATGGAAGAATGAAAAGCAGCAGGTACTTCTCTACCTCTTTTTGCAGTTGGTTCTTTTCTTTCTCCAAAGCGAGGAAAGCTGAATGCAGTATTCCTACCTGATTTTTAAATCTTGCAACATCACCTTCTAATTCTTCATCCAGATCGTTTTTGGATATTTGAGGACATACTTGTTTATGATTTTTCATTTTATTTCCAATTTCAATATCAGTACCTTTAGAACTATTCATACTGTTATTAAAATGGTATTCAGTTTCTTCACTTGGATTTTTTGTAACACTAATGTATTTATGTAAGTTGTTGGGGGTAATTGGTGGATTAGCATCTATAGTTTTAAGAACTGTATCTTTGGTAATGTCTCCATGACTTTGCAATGAATATTCAAGGCATTTTTCTGCAGCTCTAGTTCCACCTACATTTGCTTTCAGTTGTATAATTGAATTGTTACTCCTTTCTTCACTGATGTTTACTTTTGTTCCATTTGCATTATTAGACAGTGGGTTCTTGTTCCAATCATCAGTATTTAATTCTCTTTCTGCAACAACAGATCTTATATCTTGAATGTCATCCTTTCCTTGAATATCCACTTTTAGGTTTTGTAGATGAAGTGATGTTTCTTTTATGCTTTCTACTGCAACACAGAAGCCATCTTGTGATGTTACTTTGCTTGGAGTGCTACTCATTTTCTCATAAACGTTAATTTCACCAAACATCTGTTTTAGTTCTGCTGTAATACTCTTAAAATTTGCCTTGACTTCCTTTTTTTCATTTGCAACCCACATTTTTTCATATTTTTCTTCCCAATGTATTGAATCAAAATGATTGCAGTCATTATGTGCTTCTTTGCTATGCATGAGTGCTTCAGTTAAATTTTCATTATCAGCATATTCAATTTCAGTCTTGTCAGTCTGTTTTTCATGTGTTGATTTTTCTACAGAGCTGGATGTGTTTAACAGGCATTTTTCCTTATGCAAGCAAGTATGGATAGAGAAAAATTAACAAAGAAAAACCAGTGTGTTAAATTGTGTTTTAAATGTCATAAAGGGTTTGATTTTGAGAGTATTTTAAGAGGAACAAGGAGTATTTTTCAAATAGATATATTTTTTATTAAATACATAATTTAAATGTTTGGAGAATAATTTCATGGCAGTACAGTACAGGCAGTACAGTATAGCATAATTAAACTTAAAATAGCTTTCCTTTTTTGTCATAGCAAATTAATAACTTATCAATTCTATCTAGCAGTGTCCCTCTAATTGAGCAGTTGGAAAAAAGCTGTCAGATTCTCCACTATCTATGAAGCTCATGATCTTAAAATCAATAAGCATTCTACATATCTGGCATCCTCTTCGGGATAGGAGGGTCCAATAATATGTAGGCTCTTCTCAACTCAGTCAATATCTTACTGATAGCACTCCAAAATTGAACACAATCCTGTGCAAAATGTCTAGAAGTGGTACCAATTGCTAGAACTTTATGAAAGTCATATTTTGCAACTGCTGAACATATCTCTCTTGGAAATTGTATTAAATGTTTGAATGTTATTTTGATATGACCTATCAAGTACCTGTTATTAACTCTTATCAGTGTACAACAAAACCGTTATCACCAACATAGACTATAAATACCAAGCATAACCATGTATCATAATCAGCATTACTAATTAAAAGGACCATAATCCTACCAATTTTTTAAAATAAAGATGCAAATAAAAATTCTAATTTGAGACTGAATAAGGTACAACACATCTTACCACATCTGAGATGGGGTAAGAAGGTATTCCAGAGAATGGGTGACAAAAATTTTTTTTTTTAAACCTTATATCAAATTAATGTCCACAGTAGTGACACAATCAAGCAGGAGCAATGACGGTTGTATATGCCAGGCAGGTCTTTGTGATAGAAAATTTTCTCTCAAGTACCAGCTTCAAGTATCAATGCACCAAGTTATTTAAATTCTTGAATTTCAAATGTGGTATCAAATTGATACCTACCGTGCACTTCTTTCAGCAGCGCTGTTATACAGCACAACAAAGCACAACTCAATCTAATATAATTTCATAGTACTGTATTGCTAAAAACCTTATAGGATGCCAATTTCACAATTCCATTGTTCTGCTGCTGGAGGAATTTTCGATTGAGTTGCACAGAAAAATAACCCCATAGAAACAGCTCTAATGGAAACACGTAAAATTTCCAAGCAGGTAACATTTCATCAGAGTCTTTCCTAATTTGAATACATTTCAGATGTATAAACTTCCACTCTAAGACTTGTCGCAAATTCCCCATTGCTGAGGAGTCCATGAATTTGGAATACTAAGAATTCCAAATTGACAAGAAGAAATATTTAATATTAAAATTGGGTGTGGACAGACAAAGGACAGGAGTAACATCTTACACTTATTTGTATAATAAATGTGATTAATTTGTTTTTATATAATGAATCATAGATTGGGAAAACATATTAGAATTAGAAAATTAAAACGGTGTGCTTTGGTGACAAGATATATGTATATAAGAAAGCAATTTGTCTTGATGGTTTAATATACAGGTAATCATATAAATAAAGGTTAATACTCTATTACTTTATCTATAAATTTAATTACTGTACAGAAGCAGACACCCCCACTTCCAATATCATTTTTGTCCCAAAAGCAGAACTTTTAGTTTTTCCTTTACATATACATCAAGGGTTCCATAATCCACAGCTACAGAATAAAGAAATGATATGGGATTAATATTCTTTCATTTCATTTTAATGATAACTAGTATTAAACGTGTCTTTTGTTTCAGAAATGTTAAAATTTGTTTCAGCCACATAATACAAAGAAATATCAATATTTAAATAAACTTTGCATACATACCTTGCTTTTACTTTTAAATTCTTTCATGGTTTTGTGTTCAATATATTGCTGCCCTATAATAAAATGTTGAATAACATACTTGTAATTATTATAATTTTTTAGTTGATTTGCACTCTGAAAAGCTTTCCAACATATGTTTGACTTAAAATGAGGTTGTATATAGAAAAACATTGTTTCACAGTGAAGGGGCATTTTGAATATTATTAAATAAAAAATTACCAGTGTAGCAAATGGACCCAGCATATAAAGAATACAGTTCTTTATTTACAACTCAATGGTGTTTATCTGCTAATTTTCTACTCAAATTTGTTTGTTTTATGAAGCTTTAAAAATACAGAGATGGATTAACTTTTGGCATGTGTCTAAAATCTAGTACAACTTATTTTTGCCTAATTCTGCAGCTCTATGCTGTTCTCATATACCTTGAGTAGACGGTATACATTCATAAGATATGAGTAGCTTCTCATATACAGTGCTTTCAGAAAGTATTCAGACCCCCTTCACTTTTATCAATTTTGTTATGCTTCAGCCTGATTCTAGTTGTTGAAATTCATTTTTTTATCATTAATCTACATTCAGTACCCCATATAAAGACAAGTGAAAACAGAATTTTAGAAATGCCTGTAAATTTATTAAAAAGAAAAAAACTGAAATATCACATTGGCATTAGTATTCAGATCCTTTGCAACAACGATGAAAGACATTAGCTCTGGTGCCTCTCATTATTTCTCTTGATCGTCCCTGACATGTTTCTACACTTTGACTGTAGTCGACTGTGGTAAATTAAATTGATTGGACATGATTTGGAAAGGCACACACCTCTCTATTAAAGGCCTCACAGCTGACAAAGCATACTATAAGCAGAGCAAAACCATGAGGTCAAAGGAACTGCCTGCAGAGCTCAGAGACAGCCTTCTTGCAAGGCACAGATCTGGGGAAGGCTACAATAAAATTTCTACTGCACTGAAGATTCCTAAGAGCACAATGGCCTCCATCATTCTTAAATGAAAGACGTCTGGCACAACCAGGACTCTTCCAAGAGCTGGTTTCCTGGTCAAACTGAGCAATTGGGAGATAAGAGCCTTAGTAAGAGAAGTGACCATGAACCCGATGGTTTCTCTGACTGAGCTCCAGAGATCTTATGTGGAGATGGACAGAGCTTCCAGAAGGACAACCATCACTGCAGCCCTCCACCAATCTGGGCTTTAATAACAGAGTGGCTAGACAGAAGCCTCTCAGTGGAAAACTCACTTGGAGTTTGCAAAAAAGCACCTGAAGAGCATTCAGACTGTGAGGAACAAGATTCTCTGGTCTGATTAAAACCAAGATTGAATTCTAAACTTTATGTCTGCAAGAAACCAGGCACTGCTCATCACCTGTCCAATACCATCCCAACAGTGAAGCATGGTTAGCATCATGCTGTGAGGGTGTTTTTCAGCAGCAGGGACTGGGACACTGGTCATGGTTGAGGGAAAGCTGAATGGAGCAAAATACAGGGATATCCTTAAAGAAAACCTGTTCCACAGTGCTCAGGACCTCAGACTGGGCCAAAGCTTCACTTTCTAACATGACAATGATCCTAAGCACTCAGGCAAAACACAGGAATCACTTAGGGATAACTCTGTGAATGTCCTGGAGTGGCCCAGCCAGAGCCCTGACTTGAACCTATTGAACCTCTCTGGAAGGAGCTGAAAATGGCTGTCCACCGACGGTCACCATCCAACCTGACTAAACTTGAGAGGGTTTGCAAGGAAGAATGGTAGAAAATCCCCCAATCCAGGTAGACAAAGCGAGTTGTGTCATACCCAAAAAGACTAGAGGCTAGAACTGCTGCCAAAAGTGCTTCAACAAAATACTGAGTGAAGGATCTGAATGCTTATGCCGGGGGGGTCTGTAACCTTAACCACTCAAAGAGCCATTTGGACCTGTTTCCCACAGAAAACACTGGGAGCCACAAAACCTGGCTGGGCGTGGCCAGTTCAATATCACTCCCACCCAGGCACATGACACTCCCCCCTAGCCACGCCTATCCAGGTTTCGTGGCTCTCGGTGTTTTCTGTGGGAAACGGGTCTCTCTCCCTCTCTCTTCTTTCCATCCCTTTCCCTTCTTTTTTTCTTTCTTTCTCATTGAATATGATAGCAAATTCAAAATAAAGTTATCAATTGTGGGAAATTGCTTCTCTGTAATATTTTCATAGTGAACTCTAAGATGGTAGAAGCTGGCAAGATTGTACTAACAGCAACAGCATATATATTTTGATTTCTTTTGAGTTTGACAATATAATACATTAACCAAAATTATAAATAATCTTATCTTCAGATGCAGTTTTTGCCATCTCTGTTATTTCCTTTTAAAAAAATCAGATTTGCTTCCAATTTGTGCCTTCTGACAAACTGCAGTTTTCTTGGCACGAGATCTAGCTTGCCATTACTTTCGTCATAGATTGGGGAGAGTTCATTTTCTTTCTTTCTTCTTTCTTTCTTTCTTTCTTTCTTTCTTTCTTTCTTTCTTTCTTTCTTTCTTTCTTTCTTTCTTTCTTTCTTTCTTTCCTTTCTTTCTTTCTCTCCTTTTCTTCCATCCCATTTTTCTTTCTCTATCTCTTTTCTTCCTCTCTTTTTTTCTTCCTTTCCCTTTTCTCTTTCTTTTCTTTCTCTGTTCTCTCTCTCTCTTTCCCTCTCTTTCTGTCTCTCTTCCTCTCTCTCTCTCTCTTTCACTCCCTCTCTCTCTTTTCCTCTCTTTCTATCCCTTCCCTTCCTCCTTCCCTCTCTTCTTCTAAAGCTAGGAGAGGAGACCCACTTGAAACAAACACACATGCTTCCAAAGCACCCGGCAGCATTGCTTGTTATGAGGGTTCTTCCTGGCCAATCTCCAGGCAGGCAAGGCTTCTGGATCCAACAAAGGGGTGTTGGGCGGGACTTCCTCTCCTCTTGCTTTTGGGGGAAAGTTAAGGGCTGGGAAAATAAAGCTAGGAGAGGAGACCCCCTGAAACAAACACACACACACACACACACACACACACACACACACACATCTCTAAGTGCCCGGCAGCATCACTCGTTACAAGGGTTCTTCCCGGCCAGTCTCCAATCCCACGTTGCCCCAAAAAGCCGGTAGGCAAGGCTTCCGGGTCCAACAAAGGGGCGGCAGGCAGGACTTCTTCCCCTCCTGCTTTTGGGGCTGGGAAATTCAAGCGAGGTGTGTGCTGCAGTCTCACCCACCCCACCTCCCCCACTGGCAGCTCTGGGCTAGGCAGCTTTCCCAACTGCCTGAAACCTTACTTTCCTTCCTCCCGCACCGAAAAAAACACACGGCGGCTATAGGCTTCTTTGCTGCGCTGACCACGCAGGTTCACCGCATTGAGCCTGCTGCACTGAAGGAACTTGCCCAAGCAAGTCTGAGTGCAGTGGTGCAGCACTCCAAAAAGAGGCAGCTGGAGGTGACTTTTTTTCAGTCTCCAGCCGCCTCTTTTTCAGCGCAACTGGCCGGCTACTCCCCTCCTTTTCTGCCTCTCTGTTCTATATGGCCGAGGAGCAGGAGGAGAGCAGCCATCGGGTTGGGGG
>JANHFN010002877.1:127959-145825 GCA_032468175.1 Toxicocalamus goodenoughensis | reverse complement strand
TGTAAAAAAATGTTTACATTGCCCAAATTTCACAACTTTTTAAGATTTCTTATTCAATAATTATCCTGTGAATATTTTGTTTGTCTTTTTACAAATGGTTACTTGTATCAGGTGGATATTAATAAATTAGATACATTTATTTCTTACATTTATTCATAATGGATTTCAAGGGAAGACTCATCCCTAACCAATACTTTCATGTGATGCAGTTCTATAATTGGGGTATCTTTGGACTGAATTGCTCTAAAAATTGATTGAAGTATGAGGAATCTTAAAATGTTTCAATTTGGTGTCAGTATTGACTCTCTAATTGAAATCTAGTTCAGATCAAATATAGACTATCAAGGATCAACTGACAATAGAATACTGGGCATAAATATCTACTTTGCTTTTTGCTAGGATCTTGTGACCAACATTTAGAACCAGAAATAGTTCTAAAAGGAAACTCATTGAGTCTTTTCACATAAAATTATGCTACCATTAGGATATACTTGGTGTCTCCAAATGAACTATTTCCTTTTGCAGTTAAACCTGATCACTGTTGGAGACTAGATACTGAGTGGGGTGGATTCAGATTATTGCCCCAAACAGCTGCACTTATGTTTACATAGCCTGCTTCTTTCAGTTCGTGCTGCCTTATCTCTTTAAATAACAATGTCGCTTTATTTATGCAAGCAGACATTTGAACTGGTTCCAAAACCCCAAAAGGAAAAATATTAAAGGGGTGGGGTTTGGAAATTTTGGTGTGTATTGTAAGAATCCCAGGGCCAAGATTATAGGCATGAAGCAGTCATTTTGTTGGATCCTTTGTCTTTGAACACAGGCTTAGTTTCTTGGAACTGTCCCTGTAAGACACCATCAATTGTGAACAAGCTTCACAGTGCCAATGGCTACCAGCTATTTGGCTCTCTTGACTGCTGAGCTGAAGGTCTAAAAAGTTTTTGATATTTAGTTTTTCCTATTAGCTGCTTGTAGCTTGTAGCAAATGAAGAGCTGGATGCAGTAATTCAAATGTGAGATAACAAGATAGCAAAACTCAATTAGATTTGACAAAAGCATGGGTTGAGCACTAGTAATACCAGAACTAGTCCTGTTTTGCCAACACTTATATTTCCCTGCACAGCAATCTGTGGGAAAAGTGCTAGAAAAAATCTCAGGGGAAAAGCCACAGAACTTCATAGGCAAAATTAAAAGAAGACACAATGATTTGGGAACCTCTGGAATGAAGTAAAAGGATGCATAGACTATTTGGGAGAAAGAGACATGCATGCTGAAGAGTACATGTTTTGCATGTAGAAAGTGGCAGCCTTAACCCAGAACACATCTCCATTTATAGTTGATTAAGGCTCCTCTCTGGAACTCACTTAGTGCACTTCTTTGTAGATGTATTCCAGTAGCTTTCTATGATTAATGTGATTTTTATCATATAAAAAACTGAAAGTTGTCTGGTAGAATGAACCCCTTGGTACAGAAAGGAATTTAATTCAGAAATAACAAGAAGCTTGTTTTCTTCCCCATAAGCTGAAACATTTTTAAAGAACTGGTGCTAATTGATGTTACACCAAAGTCCTACTGCTAAAAACAAATGTGTAAAAAGATAGAGTCAGATTTTGGCCTGAAGTAAAATGGAGAAGTCACTTGGTTTGTGGAAAGATATGTGTGAAAGAGAGCACTAGGAAAAGGTGAGATGTGCAGTTGGGAGAAAGATTACCTATTTCATAAGTTATGTGAAGAATCTATTGTAAAATATATACTTAATGATGTGAGAAAATAAACTCAGCCTTAACACATTTCTATGGCAAATATTTCTGAAGGGATGGATGACACTTTCACTTCTGGAAAGGGAAACGGGATTTTTTTTCCAGACCTTTCTCAGCAAATGCCAATGAGTTAAGTGACAGAAGGGGAATTAATTTAGATTGAACACAGGAGGAGGAAGTGTATATATTCATCATTATCCAAGATTGGAAGCAGATGCTTTAAAGAAAAAAAAAATTATATTAGAAATTAAATCTGACTTTTCTGTGGAAGCATTAATTTGGCTCCAATCTTAATGTAATCATTAAGCAAAAACTTGTAAGGTGCAAAATTTATTCTTGCAGAATTGGATAGAAAAGAAATCCAGATTAGGGCATAGGCTTCTTTTATTCAGAATCAGCAAGTTGTAGTAGGAAATTCAAGAGACTGATATAATAACTAAGATAAATTTTCTGACAGAAAATTAATCAGTGGAACGGGTTGCCTGCGGATGATGTGGGTGCTCCAACACTAGAGGTTTTTAAGAAGAGATTGGACAACCATTTGTCTGAAATGATACAGGGTTTCCTGCCTAAGGGGCGGGGGTTATTCTGTTATTCTATTAATAGAAATAGAACATCTGGAAGGAGTATTGGTCATTTCAGAGGAAAGATGGAGGATAGGGAAGAAAGCAGTGAGGACTCTCATGCAACTGTGGGAAATCCTACAGAATTTGGGTGATACCAGTAAATATGTGGAAATTCACAAAATAATAGGCTTAGCATCTCTAAAAAGATAATATTCTAAAGCTCTTCAACTGAAGATGTGAATGGAAGGAAATTGCACTAAGTGATAACATGTAGAGCTATTCCACAGTTTTAACTTGACTTTTTACTATCTAAATAAAAAGCATGTTTCTGAAACACATTTTCTAATGTTAAGAGTAGTTAGTTCTCTTTCTGTTTTATTGACACAGAATAAAATGCCATTTTTCCTCATGAAAGAAGAAGGTATATTTTATTTCTTCTCAACTCTACTTACTAACAGCATTAATGAGGTGAAAAAAATCTAATTGACTACAATAGTATCAAAGTAAGAGTTCCAGTGTATCCGATCTAGTGCTGAATTATTCCCTGAAACCCATATTTTCCATGAAAGCTGTAAACTGTTGTTGCTGTTTTGAATGCTAAACAAACTAAGCATTGATACGAGATCTTTGCACTTTAAGGTGTATCTAAGTGATAATGAAGTACGATTGTTTTGATTGTATGTTAAAAAATAGTTTTGTGCTAGTACATAAAATATGTTTCAATGTTTCAATGCCAAGACCATATTATCTGTCCCCTTACCATGTGGGAATGTTATGCATTGGTTTCAGTCATATGAATGCTACTGTATCACTGTTGAAGTAAACAGTGGTGGAACATAACTCATCAAGAATAATTATATCAGGCAAATAAACAAGAATTTTGATTTAAAGCATTCATGCAACTGTAATCAATCCGTGGCAAGTGGCAGTCTGTGTTAAGAATATTACCATTACCATCAAGAGGCTCAAGAATGAACCATCTAATGCATGCCATGCATGTCCAACAATTTGGTTTGCCTGGGCTGCATTGAGTGAAGAGGAATTGTCTTGGTCCACCTATAAAATATATAAAACAACGTATATAAATCACGCAATAATGTTAAAAGATGATGATCTTATGGTACCTCATGGACATGCCCAATATAATGCATGGATCAGATACATATGAATATCACCTACTATTGTAAAAACATACTGTAGAGCCAGGTTTTCCATGCTGCTGATACTTTCAATTTAGTTAGTTAGAGGGGGTTGTTATTTTGTTATTCAGAGAAATAGTAATATGGCTTTAGTTTTGATGTGCAAGAATGGATTTTTAGATGCAAATGCACAAAATGTTGATGTTTTATTTTATGCCTAGCAGTTAGAATTAGAAAAATAACCCTTTCCACATACACAAATGAAATGCAACAATGTTCCTGTAATCTAAGAAAATCTTATTGAACTCATTGTGGTATTCTCATACTCCTCAGTGGATTTTGCGGTTGTTATCATGTGACATATATGACATTTTTAATGCTAAGTGAACTAGAAACTAAATACTGTACAGATTTTTAAAAGTTTCCTGATCTCTCCTGGGAAAAAAAATAGGAGCCATTGAGTCAAAAGGGGGACGAGTAATGGTTTGAATGCTGGTGGGGGAGGAATGTGAAGACAGTGAGTGTGGCAGGCAGACTTGTGTATCCTGTTGCTAGGATACATCAGCATTATATACAGTGTGCTAATTGGCTAGCTTGTCAGTGCCTGGGTACCAGCCCAGGCCTGCTACACAGCTGTTTCTGCCGCCTAGTTGCTAAGCAACTACATCCTCTACCCCCTCTTTCCCTCCCTGCCTTTGCTTCTGGCACCTAATTGTCTACTTTTGCTGCTGGTGTTGCTGCTGGGTACCAGTCTGGGCAAGCCGCTCTGCTGTTCTCCCTGGGGGTCGGAGATGGACGTGGGGGGTGGTAGAGGATATATCAGCAATTAATGGAGCAGAAGTGCACATTCTACAGAAGGCTGGCACCTGTGTCCCCTAATCTCCCCCCACCCTCAAAAATCCTTCTGTTCTGAGCATACATCAGGTACCTCCAGCTTCAGTTTTTGCTAAGCCCATAAGGATATTTTTTTTAAAAATATATTGAAATTGAGAAACCTTTATTCCTTTAAATGAGGACTTGCAAGGACAATTGAAGGATAATATCCCTTTTCTCAGGACACTTTTTTTTTCATTTGTCTTCATGTTGTTATTCACTGCTTTCTGCATGCCTGCTTGGAGAGAGAAAAATGTTTTAAAATACAGCTCTGTGAAAAACTACTGAAAGTACAACTAATTGGACTATTAAGAAGGCTCAGAAAGAAAAACACAAGGTGCAAGCGCAGATGAAAAGCAAACCAAGGTCATCTTGACGACGCTTTTCCTCAGGATGTATATTCCTACATTGTTCCTCATATTGTCAATATTCAAAATAGTGAAGAGTATCATAATAGTTGTGAGATGTGACCATTATATTAATGGCAGTTCAACCCATGAGAATGAGAATTCATTCTGCCATTACTGTTGAAGTGCTATTCTGATTAGTTAGCAATGGAGGATATTGTTATTGTAAGTCATCAGATTTGTTTTTAAAAACTAATTTATCGGTCATCCCAAATAGAAAAATGGAAAGAGATATATCTTTTGACTTGAACAACTAAATGTGCACTCAAACTCCAGTGACACTACATTTGAAGTAGCATGATAGAAAAAAATCTGTCTGACTTTTAATTGCTTGTTTACAACATGCAAATTAGAGCTTGAGGCTGGGTGAAGATTGACATATGTATTGAAGTCAGTCATCTCCTTTTGTAGATTCTGCTTGCGTGTTGCTCAAAAGCTTTCAAAGGACAAAAGAAACTGCTTTAAATTTATTTTACATTTGAGTGTCAGATGCTGAATTATTTTCTTATTCAGGTGTCTATGACAATGATTGTATTTATTTATTTTTGGCTTGGAACAAAAACATAAAAGACAATAGAAAAAAAAGTAAATGAATTCTGTTTTTGTATCAGTAAAGAACAATTCTTTTTTTTAAATAGTAAACTGTTTCAAGCAATATTCTCTTGCAGTAGAAAATAAGAGTTGTGCAATAAATCATTACTTTGCATCTGTTATTTTATTAAGAGATCCCAGGATTTTTTTTAAAATTGAAATTAATTGAAGGCATATCTAGAAATGAAAGGATCTTAAAAGAAAACTGAAATAGATTTTTAAAATTAATTTCTGTATAATTGGTTCAATAATCATATTTTCCCGTTCTGAGGTTCTGTTTTTGATTTTTTAAGTATAGGATGTATTCATCTGTTGTGCCTTTCCTCTTTCTCCCTACAGCCAAGTTACTGTCCCTTTGCAGGAATCAATTGGTGTGCAGAGTATAAGTTGTACTTACATAGAGATAGTCCTCGACTTACAATCATTTGTTTAGTGTCCATTAGAAGTTACAATGAAAAAAGTGACTTGTGACCACTTTTCACGCTTACAACTCTTGCAGCATCCCCATGGTCACGTGATCAACTTTTGTGACCTTCTGACAAAGTCAATGGGGAAGCCAAAGTCACTGAACAGTCATGTTAATAGTTTAACAACTGCAGTGATTCATTTAACAACTGTGGCAAGAAAGGTCATAAAATGGGGCAAAACTCACTGAACAATTGTCAATGGAAATGCTGGGCTCACCTGTATTATGTAGGATGGAATTAATGGTGGACGTCCCTTGCAAAACTTCTTGAGGTGTCAATGTCACAAGCACTCCTCCAATTGAAAGCGTTCATAAATTATAAACAACATTGTTTATGCAATTTGATTGTGAAGATGGCTTGTCTATTTCAAGCTTACTAATTTTGTAGTATGAGCTAGTAAACTTTGCAACAACCTGCTACAGTCTTAGAAGAATAGATGTGCAAAGAAACAAGATAAATACAAAATGTTCCATTCCATTTCCACAAGAGATCCTGCAACCATCAAACTTGGTTTTGCCTGAAAGCAACCACCGCTTTCCGAATGCTTTCAGTGGTAGCAACCTTTCCTTTCCTTTTCCTTGTTTGTGTTTTATCACTACTGTTAGCTTCCCAGAGTAAAGAAATATATATGGTTTACCTAACTTTTAAAAATATAAATAAATCCCATGACTATAGAAAAGTAATTTATTAAAGCAATTTTAGGAACTATTTCTGATTTGCTCCTTCTTGCTTCTTCCCTGTCAAACATGGCCTAACAATCCATGATGTGAAATGTCTGTCTGTGTCTCTCTTTCTCTGTGTGTGTCTGTCTGTCTGTGTCTGTCTATTATCATCATCTACCTACCTACCTACCTGCCTAGTATCATCTATTACCTATCACTTCTGTATAGCCATCCAGCCACTATGATTCTGGCCGGTATATATAATAAACAGAATACACACCACACATTAAATTAAAAGAAAAACAAAAACAACAAAATGGTGGCAAAGCATATAGAGAGAGTATCAGTTCGCCATCTAATCTAATGGGCTCTGCTTTATCCCAGGATCCCCAAATTCACTAGTAAAACCATGTTTTGAGGGCCTTCTGAAGGGCCAACAGACTTGGGCCCTCTTACCTCAGGAGGAGTGATGTTCTGCAGAGTGGGGCTAGAGCAGAAAAGGCTTCCTTTCCACCTGATGAAGCTCTAGCTGTTGGGACGTAGAGCATGCCTCTCCTTCTGAATTTGATGGGATTAGATGTAGCTGGGGAGTGGTGGTCCCTCAAATAACCTGGCCCTGTACCATGTAGGACTTTAAAATTTATAATCTTGAAGTGGACCTGGAAGCATACTGGTAACCAATGCAGTTTGCAATGTGTGCAGCTTTTGGAGCATACATGCTGCTGCATTTTGGATTAGCTGAAGCTTCTGGATACTCTTCATGGGCAGTCCAATGTACACAGCACATGAAGAAATCCCATCCAGGAAGTAACTAGACATGAGCGACAGAATAGAATCGGCACAACTAATGCACAACATGCAAAAGGTCCTTATGGCTACAACTGCCACTTGCTCTTCAAGCAGGGATCATGATTCCAACAGGAACTCCCAACCCACCCCAGATTGTGCATTGGGTCTGTTTGGGGCAGGATGACGCCCAAAGACTCGCAGTCTTTCCATGTTTAGTTGAAGCTTGATATTTTTTAATCAATTTTACTTATTTATTAAATTTTTATGCCATCCATCTCATCCAGACCCCCACAGCCTTTAAGCACTGGAAAAAAGAACATCCACAGCATCAGTTAGCTCATCAGAAGGAGAGATACAACTGGATATCATCAGCATACTGTTGATATCTCATCCCATGGGGATGAATGATGTCACCCAGTGGCTTCATGTAGTAGATATTAAACAGGTATTTATTCTGATGAAGGGGGGGAATGTATTTATTTTAAATCAGATGTCATTCTATAAGAATGGAGATATTCCTAATAGGAATAATACACTGTGTAGAATATCAATCCTTCTTAATATTCCCCATATTTAGGCTTATAACTGGATTCTTTTCTCCTCTTTCCTCTTCATTGGAAGGACTTGCAACCATTATAGTAGTTCTTCCAAACTGGTGCCCTCTGTAATTGAATTACAATTTCATAACATCCAGTTGGCATGGCCATGAAGCTAAAGAGTTAGTAGGAATGGAATCATTTTAATATACCAAAGAAAAATAATGCATTATTTATTAGATTTCTTTTATCCTGCCTTTATTTCATAAATAACTCAAGGCAATGAACATAATATTCCCTCCTCCTCCTATTTCCTCACAACAACAATCCTATGAGATGAGTTGGCCCAAAGTCACTTAGCTGGCTTTGATGCCTAAGGTGGGACTGGAACTCACCACCAGTAGCACTTTAACTACTACACCAAATTGCTCTCAATAATGCTCTAAATACTCACCTTCCCTTTTCTTTTGAGATATTCTATCTCTTCATTTTGTTTTGGTATCATGACAGCTCTGATAGGGGTAAATTAGCCTTAGCTGAAATCTGTGGGTCAAGGATTTTTAAAATGCCTTTTAAAGGACAGGTTTTCCTCTGTTTTTACATTTTTGTCTCTTTACAATATCCTGTAAGCAAGCCTGCAGAGTCTGGAACACACACGTTTCCTGACATTTGGCAACTAGCAGCTCATGTTAACAAAACAAAAAAAAAGGACTGAACAGGAACCTAGTGTCTATGCTTGGCAAAGTCATTTTTCCCCGGGAGCTCAGATATCAGTGTTAGAGCTATACTAGAAACTGAGAAAAGAAAATGTGTTTATGGTTGGTTACCATGTAGCATATCAAATCAAGGGTGATACCCTATTTCCCTGAAAATACGACCTACCCTGAAAGTAAGTCCTGGCTTGATTTTTACTCATGAACCCAATATAAGCCTCAGTGGCGCAGTGGTTAGAGTGCAGTACTGCAAACTACTTCTGCTGACATCCAGCTGCCTGCAATTTGACAGATCAAATCTCACCAGGCTCAAGGTTGACTCAGCCTTTCATCCTTCTGAGGTGGGTAAAATGAGGAGCCAAATGGTTGGGAGCAATTTGACTCTGTAAACTGCTCAGAGAGAGCTGTAAAGCACTATAAAGCAGTATATAAGTCTAAGTGCTATTGCTATAAGCCCTACCCCCAAATTAAGCCCTAATTAAGATCCCACCCACTTTAGAGTGCATGGGTAAAAATTAAGCTAGGGTGGGGATGGGGGGTGAAGCAGTCCTACTACTTATCTTTGGACAGTTGTTGCCAGGCCTCGCACACCCTTACACCTGCCTTGCCGGCCCATTTCTTCTGCAGACAGCAAGGCTTTCCTAAAGATCTCTGTATCGCTGATAACAGAGCTCCAGATTGATCTGTTATCGGTTGCAGAGGCCTTCAGGAAAGCCTTGCCGGCCGCAGAAGGCCTCTGACGGTGAAAAGGAGGCCAGGGGCAACACACACAGGTGAGGTTAGTCAGTGGATGACATCCCCCGAAAATAAGTCCTGTTGCCTTTTTTGGTGGCAAAAATAAATAAATAAAAATAAGACGGTCTTATTTTCAGGGAAACAGTATTTATTTTTGTTAGCAAAATTGAAAATGTTCTAATTAGTACATTCAAGTTATTGAGTCTATTGGCTAGATTTTAACTTGAATTGGGCATCAAGGGAATGTATTACTACCATGACAACCAGAATGCAAAATTTCCCTATCTCTTACCTACAGTGTTAAAAACTCTGCAGGGAACAAAGAATTTTCTCTCACAGAAGATCTACAGCTGCAGGGCTGTGAGGTGGGGAGAACATTTCTCACCATAATCAATGGTTGCTGGAAGCTGTAATTGAGCAACAGCTAGAGGGGGTTGCTTTTTCACTTTTGGACTAGAATTAGTCAGAACATTATCATAAAAAATTCAATTTACAGTGAACTTACTTGTGTCTCAGGAAACAGGTTTGGCCTAGTTATATTCAACTCAAATGTGGGGTACGTATGAAGATGTAATTCAAAGGGACAAAATGGTGCAGGAGGAATGCTGACCTCTTTTCAACAAACCCTTATCCAATAATGTATCTGCTTAGATAATAACTACATGCTGTGTTTAGGGTAGCACTGAGCACTAAATCATCTGCTTTTTGAATATTGCTTTTTGTGTCTATCAATATGAGCACATTTACATATTTAATCATTTATCTAGACAGCAAACTCAGTCCTGTCCTAGCATCCATCCTTCTAAGGGCAGTCTCTTCTCCTCCTAAAATTCAGCTGAATTTTATATAACAACTGGTTTCTACATTTGTTTCCTACCAAAAAAAACCATGTACATTATAAGTAACTTTGTACACTAGAGCTACCCTGTCATATACGTTTTTACATAACTATCCAAGGAAGAAAGGAGGGGGAGGAGAATCAGAATGAGTTGAAGCATGTTTTGCTTATGTTTTCTTTGAGAGTGCTTATGGCATTAAAAGTCCTTTGTCTATCAGTCAAAACTTTAACAACCAGCTGCATTCTTCAAATGGACAGTCTTTATATTCTTTTGTCATGGGAAGGACATGTAGTGAAATCATATCTTCATTGTCAAGTTTTTCTTTAAAAATCTTTCTGTAATATGTCTTTCACCAGGACTGTTCAGTGATAACACTGGGTCCTGCTGAAACTTCTCATAACTCTAAAGCTAATGCTGCATTATTTTCAGCATTCAAGAAACAGCCAAATTTGTCAGTGCTTTCCTCTCAGTCTTTCATTCTGTTGAACCTGACAGATCACCTGATATTGCATCTTCCATCTTGTGTGTCTGAAAGATTTCTGCTTCCATTGCAAGCCCTGCAAAATACCCAATGGTCAGATTCTAGGGGTGGGGTGGGGAGAAACCAATACAATATTGATGTGTACTCAACCTCCCTTGAGTGTTTCCTTTATATCAAAGATTCATTTGTTCTACCAATCTTCATATTGTTGCTTCTGCTTCTCTTGCTAACTTCTTAACTGTAACTTTTGAGGTCTGTTCCCGGAGGGGTACTCAGTGGTCTTTGTCTCAAAAGCAAAGATGATGGGACCAAGCTCAATCCAAAACTAATCCTACTTCTACCTTTGCTCTTCCGTTCTTTGATGAGCATGTGGAGATTGTGATCATAGCACCAGTCTTCCATACTTTAAAACAACTATCTGCTTTTACAGAATCTTATGTGCTCCACATTTTAGAGATCAAATCTGATGTTCTGTCCAGGTGTATCCTGATATATTTCCACTGCAGCGGCAACTATTTATAGCTCAGTACAAACTTCAGATCTGGGCATGGTTCCCATGCAGCATTTAGATCACTTTTTAGATGGAGATTCCTATAACTCTGATTCTTCATCAGAATAATCAACACTCTCATTTGCTGATCTGAGTTGAGAGGTTTTCTCTTTCAGGAAAAAATTAAACCTATAACAAGGCAGTCTTACCTACAGCATGTTCCCTCATATTAGAAGTAAACCAACCTGTCTTTTACTATGTTATCCTGTTTTATGCCTGTACCTGTTCAGGAATTTGCACTTCCAGCTCTAGTTCCAGAGGGTTGGGGACTCTTGAATGAAACCATTTTTATACAACATTATAGCATTTTGATAATTTATATAGAGTCCAAGACAAATGTTCCTTCTTGTTTCGACATCCATCCCTGCCTCCCAGTTTGTAAATGCAACACAATGCGGCATAAGCTTAATTCTCCTGGAGACTTGGACTAGGGTAGCCAATTATCAGCCCTGTCTGACTAATATCAGCAATTTCTTATGGGTTAAAGCTTTGCCCCATTTAAGCAATCTGACAGATGACAAGTAAGAGGTCATCAATGTGTTTTGTAATGAGGCCATTCATATTGCTAAGCAGCAAATTAATACAGTCAAGCATGCGGGTGTCAGTGCTTCTAAATCCATGGAAGAATCTTTCAGTCAATAAACATTATGCAAAAGTGTGAACGATATCTGCCATTTTTAAAAAAGGGTTATTTAACTCTAATTCCAGGTACTATCCTGGAACAGAGATTTTTATATAGTTCTATGCCATATTGACTTTTGGAATCGTTGTATATCTTGCAAGTGTTCTTCATATCAGCCCACCTGATAAGTGGGAACAATATTTTGTCAGGTGTTTTTTAAGTCACATTTTTTGGCAGAATGAGACTGGGTGCTTCACTACATTTATTTTCTCATTTTGCAATTGCCATATTTGTCTTGTTTTCTTTTTCCACTTATCCACCAGATTGGATCTTTCTCCTGTTCCCCACCCCCCTACACACATACAGACACCTATTAATATTGCTGATAATAAGTAAAACATAGTGCTGGAGAAATACAATGGACTAATATGAGATGTTAGCCCATTGTATTTCTCCAACCCTATTTTTAAGTAGGTTTTGAAAGGAAATTTCTTTCTTCCCAAGTAATTAGCTACTTCAACATGGAGTTTGTCACTAGTTATTAATATCTAAGCCCTTGAGTCCTATAGTTCTTTCTCCTCTCTACTGACTTGAAAAAACATTTCCTGTTGCCAATGTCAGCACATCAGTCCATGGAATATGCATCTTTCATTTGGATGTTTTCATTCAGATATTTGATGTTTCACAAGGATAAGATGGTTTTATAAATGAGTATTTCATTCTGCTCCAAGATTGCAAGAGTTTCTTCTGCAGCAAGAGTTTTTGTTACCTGTAGATTTTCCAGACCTGATTTTGCTGGTGACATGCTCTCTCATTATGATTGATATTCATTGATATTCACTTGCAAAGGAGTCCTTGGTTCTCTCCTAGTACTTTCCATCATTAAGCAACATTGCCTGTTAATTTCCCATATGCATGAATAAGAAACACCACAGTGGCACCCCTCCCCCCAGCTGGTTTTTTGAGTAGTCATTTCTGACTACCCAATTCAGGAATCTTCCCTGTTTGGACTGGACATACTTCAGTACCAGGATAGAAATTGCAGTCATTTCAGTTGCTAGGTTGGAATGCTGCATGGCAGGTGAGACTCCTTTCCAGAATCTTTGCTGTGGAACATTTCAAATAGGCAGCTGTGTAAGTGCAGGAGCCCTATGTGGAATTCACAATGGCATGTAAAAAAAATTATGCAGGAAGAAGTTACTACAAATCTCACGTTTGGGGAACTAAAGCAAGAAGGTGCTGCCTTTTCAGTATGGTGCAACATTGTGGAAGAACGTCCCTATGGATTAGGCAGGCTCCTTCTCTGTGTGTTTTTTGCAAGCTCTTTGAGATTGGAAAGCCCCCTTGATTTTGAATTGTGATTGCCTTCTTTTTATTCTGTCTTGTTGTAATGCTGTTTTGTTTTATTTTTGTAGAGGGTGCTTTATATTGCATTTATGTACTGTATTTGAACTGCCAAGAATGTTGATGTTGATTGTGGTGGCATTAAAATGAGTATATTGCATAGTTGCATTAAATTAGACCATTGGCTGATCAAACACACAGTGAATTGGGAAAAATACGAAGGAGTGGGATTAAATAAAATTATCTCTACAATTACTTTTGGTTTCCTAAACACAGAATTATAGGATTCTGTAAATTATGTCATTTAATGAAGGCAGATATAGTGGGATAATGAATGGAGGAACAAAACAGTGTAAATAAGGTACAGATAAACAATAAGTAGGTAAGAGCATTTGGGAATGAGCAGATTGTTTTATGACTGATCCATGCCATTTTTATCCACTGGATAGTACCATTAAAATATAAGCATTGGTCCAAAATACATGGATCACAAACAGGACTCAGCAGCCCCACCATCATGGCACACTCAGATACTTTCTAGAAGAAGAAATAGAAATATAAAGAGACAAAGCAAAATAAAGTTTGCAAAGAATGATGTACTTCAAGGATGTCCCTAGATAAAAGATATCCAGCTCACCATGGGGGAAAGCCTTTCAGAACTCTTAGCAACTTTTGCACCAGTGGCAGTGTTTCATACTCATTTGATTATTAGCTTAGAGATTATTTTTTACTGTTAATCCATTTTATTGAGCGTGTTCCGCTTTGAGATCTGTTGATCTACAGTAGCTTAGAAATACTTTATCAATAAACAAATTCCTTTGTGCCCTCCTGTAACTTTTTAACTTCTTGAGGTCATGTGGTTAAAATGCATTGTGTAGCCTTGTTGATTATGCAGTACTCCACTCACTGAATGAAGAAACATGTAAATGAGCAGGAAGATATTTTCAGACATTATCCAACTGTATTCAGCACTCTGGCTGCATCATTTTTGGACCAAACATTTTAGGCTTATATATATATAGGTTTATATAGGGCAGCTGTATATATATAGCATGTAGCATTAATCTAAAGAAATGTTTATCAGGACATGGATCACTGCAATGGGATTATTCACACAGAGCAAATGTGTATTATTCTACATAGGATGTGTATATCTAATAATAAAAATAGAATTAGAAGCTACAAACTTGATCCTCCCAAAATGAGAATACAATAGTAGCACTTCTGTCTTGTCTAAAGTGAGCTTCAGTTTCTTGGCTTTTATCCAAATCCTCAGTGCAGTCAGGTACTGGTTCAGCACTTCCACCTCCTTACCTGGAATTCCTCAGAAAAGAGTAAGAACACCTGCATGCAGATGACACATTACTCCACATCCCCAAATGATCCCACCCCTTTGTTCCCTGTAAGGATCCTATGACATGGGAACCTTGGAGAATTCTTCCCCATTGTGAATGTCAATGGGTTTAGTAGAAATCCTCCTGCAGCACCTTTGGAGCTAGCCATGTCAATTATTACAAAGCAGTTCATCCTGACCTGTATAAAGATTTTTTTTCAGAAGGATACCTGAATGGTCCAGAGAAGTCTAAGAGAATGGACAGGGTGCATTTCACTTCTCTCTTTCCTAAGAAAGATAATTAGAACAGAACAGCATAACAGATTTGGATAGGAGCTTGGAGGTCTTCTAGTCCAACCCTGCTCAAGCAGAAGACCCCGTACCATTTGAGACAAATGGCTGTCAAATCTCTTCTTAAAAACCTCCAGCGATGGAGCATTCCCAACTTCTGAAGGCAAGCTATTGTTCATTGTTCTTACTGGCAGGAAATTTATCCTTAATTTTCCTTGCTTAAGTTTCCATCCACTGTCTATGGAGATTCTCAGTCATCCAGGTCATGGTTGTCCCAAAGGTGTTTTTTCAAGAGGCAACTGGACTTTCTGGGGGGGGGTTTCTTTGAAAACATTTCACTTCTCACCCAAGAAGCTTCTTTAGTTCTTCTGATTGGATGGTGGGGATTAGAAGGATTCTTCTGGACTACTGCGATACTTTTGGGGCCAAAACAAGATCTAAAAATTATAAAAGTGGGTCTAAAACTGCTTAAAATGGATCTAAAATTTTAATAGATTAAAAAAAATATCTGAAAAAATAATCTATTTTAATCTATTAAAAATTTATTCAGAACTTATAAAAGAGTGGGAATCTATGTACAAAGTCACTGACTGGATCAGTTTCATTAAAAGTCACTTACCTTGTGCTGACTGCCTGCTTATGCTTAAAAGGCCAGTAAAAGGATGACAGTAAAGTAAAGAGTGCCTTTTGGGCATTGCACAAACTTATATTTCAACCATTATTTGAATATTTACTAATTCTCATGGATTAATATTATTTCTTCTATGGTAAATCATTTGTTCAGAACTGTGCAGAAACAGCAAAGGAAAAAAAAGCTTATAAGATTTCTGAGTACTGTTGCTGATCTGTCCAAATCAGAAGTCTAATAAGCTAAATGCCATGGAAAATATGTGGACATACATATGTTTACTGACTTTGCATTATGAGTCCATTGGAGTTGGATAGTCAATAAATTTAAACAATGAAAATAATAATGATAATCACGATGACAATAACAACAATAATATATTACTTATAGAGGCCTTAGGAATGGACAAGGAAGAATGCCAAAACACATTTGACTTTCAAAATCCTTCCTTAGAACTTCACTGCTGCATGAGGTGTTACCAATTCTCCAGTCCCAAAAATTATAATTTACAAAATGTTGTGTGCAAGGACTTCTATAGTACATATGTAAACACAAATATAGGATGGCCATGACAATGAGAATTAAGTGCTCTGAATACCTGGTTTAGAATATAGCATTGCAAGTTCAGTTTACCTTTGCACAGAAAGTGATTATAATCATTTGCAGGTTCAGGACAGAATAATGTCAGCTGTTCTTGTTCAGACAGTAGCCATTACATCTTGCCAATGCTTTCAATGGCTTATGGAATTTTAGTATGAATGGGAAATGTGCCTTTTGCAAATTTTACTTTCAACATTAACAAGACTTCTGTAATCTCCTCTGCAGGTGAGAAGCCTTACAAGTGTTCCTGGGAAGGGTGTGAGTGGCGTTTTGCACGAAGTGATGAACTCACACGGCATTACAGGAAGCACACGGGAGCAAAGCCCTTTAAGTGCAGCCATTGTGACAGGTAATAGTTACTATTTTCTCTCACATTTTATTCAAGAAGTGCTATCAAAGCAATTAAGATATTATGATGATGATTGGTCCCACAGTCAGCCAGACGATTAGATTGGATTTGGCATTTTTACCCACTTATCAAGTTCTTTCCAAAGACCTATATGCAGATGTTGTTTGATAGTGTTAAAGAGATATTGAGGCAGAATATAAGCTGATCCAAGTAAAGCTGTCTTTTGCAATTCACCGTGAATTTGTCAATCCTGATAGTATTCAAGTAGTGCTCCAGATGTTTTGGAATTGCACCCAAGGTATCTTTTACCATTAGTACTATTTTCGTATCTTTGCTTTCTTTTGCCACAATTGTTATACTTCTAAATTACAGGTCTTTGTGTTTTGTTATTTTCTCCAGTTATTTCTCTTTTATTGTGCTGTCTCTGTCTTTTGATATCATTATTATTATTATTATTTAAATACAGCACTTGCCTTATTTTTGTGAAAACATATTGACTTTTTCTTTCAAATGTACAGTTAGTTTGTCCTTTTATGCACTTCTCTGCACAGATTCTAAAGAAAAGATAATATATACTGCAACTCCTGGATTCACAGCTACTGCTCAAAGAGCAGGTGACAGCTATGCCCAGATTCATCTGGGGCACCACTTGCACCCTTTCTTCCTTTGGGTGGTCTCCTTCAGTCTGTAACTCATACTCTGATCACCTCACGACTGGTACACCATACATGGAGCTGCTTTTGAAGACCAGCTGGTAGCTATAGTTGTTTTAAAATGCAGTAGCGTAAACAGTAATAGGCATCTGTCAACATGCCAATGGATCACCAATGCTATACAAGCTGTATTGGTCGTCATTCAGCTTCCAGATGTAATTCAGGGTGCTGTTTATTTCCTGCAAAGCATTGTATGGCAAAGGGCCTGGATACCTGAAGGCCAGATTATCTCCTATCCTTTCTGTCTTTCTAGTTACATTTGGGCAGAGTGGGTGAGCCTAGGTCCCCACTATAAAGTGTTGTCATCTTATGGAACTAAGGAAGCATGCCCTCTCTGTCATTGCCCCCACCCTCTGGAACAGCATTACCCTCAGAGATAAGGACTATGCTATCTCTCCTGGGGTTCTGGAAAGCACTTATAACCTAGCTTTGGTCCCAGGCTTGGGATGGGTGCATTATTGTTGTTTGTTGAGCTAGGCAGAAGATCTGTTTTGTTTTTGATTTGTATTGTTTTTGGATAATTTTACTATAAGCTGTTTGTGTGGTTTTATGTTTTATCTGTTTTTATCGATGGATGGGGGTGTTGTATACCACCCAGAATCCCTTAGAGTTGGACGGCTATAATAAATAGTTAGTTTTCTTGGTGCAATCTCTCTTTTTTTATAGGCAATATAGCAATGGTTCTCAACCTTTTCTTCACCACAAACTCCTTTTTTTGGTAAAAGTTTCATTGGGTTTTTACAAAACATAATAACAAATAAAACATCTTTTTTTGAGAACAGCATGATTCCAGGTTATCACATCTCCATACAGACAAAATCTCAATTACATATCCATCTTATATATTCAGTTTCATATCTTATCACCATTTTATCAAT
>JANHFN010002877.1:40788-52086 GCA_032468175.1 Toxicocalamus goodenoughensis | reverse complement strand
TCCCACACTTACCTGGGACATTGTCCACCTAATGAGCCCTGTGAACACTTAAGAAGCACAACTGAGAGTACCAGGTTGTTGAGCGAAATGATAATATGGACATCTTGCTTAACAATTGCTTCACTCAACAATTCCAGTCCCAATTAAGGACTATTTATACTGCAACCCAGTGTACATGGGGTTACTCTCAAAAATGGCCAGAATCTGCAACTGATGCAAAATGCAGGGGCCAGGATGCTACCTGTTACATGGATCATATTATCTATAAGATCCATATTGAAAGAACTGCACTGTCTAATAGTTGGTTTTCTTATCTAATTGGTTGAAACTGACCTTCAAAGTTCTAAACACTTTAGTTAGGGCCAGTCTATAGTGGGAACTATACGTCCCACTATGAACATGTCTTCTTTGACCAGTATCACGTTTTAATAAAATTTAATTATCTAGTAGGTCGGAAATGCCTTGCTTTGCATGGGCGCCAGGATCTAGAATGGGCACCCTAAGGAGATGTATTTGGCCTCCACTCAGCTAATACTCAGGAACATTAAAATTACAGCTTTTACACCAAACTTTTAATTATTCATTTTCAATTCTGATTTTAGTTGTATGTAATAGATGATTGACAGACAGACAAATATAGATATGTTCTCTAATAGTGTAAGATACCTTTATTATTGGGGAAAAAAATAAAGTTGGATAAACAAATATCCTGAAACAAATATAAATGGACAGCCTGGATATGGACACTAAAATTTCCCAGGAATTACACCAGAAGTTAATATAAGATAAATGGAAAAAGTATCCTGTTAATTTTTTTCTGTTATATCTTAATCTGAATCATGGTATGTTGAATTTGGTCCAGGAAAATAAAAATTGATCTTAGGTATATTTGTCAGTAATTCTCCATGAGCTCAATGTGGCTTGTTTCTATATAAATGCATACATTTTCTATATATTCCATTTTACATTCTGAACCAATTTTAAACAAAGTTTCAATTCATATTCAACCTCTTTAATTTAATTTTCAAGTATCCTATTGAATATTTAATCAATTTAAATTTACAGTTCTAAACTCTCATTCCTTTTAATTATGGCCACATTTTGGATGCATCACTAAATTCAACCTCATATACTACCTCTGCCACCAATTCCCTTTCTCCTTGCACTATCACAAGGAGAAAAAAGTTCCCAGTTTCAGTGAAAATCTAATGAGTATTTCATCTGAATGCTAAACTATGATTAATCTTAATCTTTAGTTTACTAAAGAAACCTATAATTTGAACTGGAATTAAGACTAAGCTCAAGATGTCTCAGTTCAGATATACATTGCAATAAGTTACAACTATTTAACTAGGAAGAAACTTGTCCCACAAGTGTGCCCAATAACTGATGAATACCAATGTACCAACTTAACTAAAGTCTTTTCTTACTGTAGTCCAAGTTGAAGAGCTTCCACATTCTTGCATTTTTCCATGACTTTCAAAGTATTTGCAATAATTGAGATACATCGATCATTGAATTCATTGACACGTTCCTATTAAAAAATTCAAAAGTCATTTTAGAAAATTTTCATGGAAAGATAAAATTATAGGCCCAAGGAAAAATTAACAAAGCAAATTTTACTATTTATTTAATTATTAATTATTAAACTCGCCATGGGACTACTCTAGGCAGTTTAAAATAATAAAAAGGAAGAAAATTTAAAAAATGAAAAGGAACACAAGACTACATCAATATGATAACAAAAGGGTGGATGGGCAGAGAGCAGAGAGTAAGGGGGGAAGTGAATTCTACCAACAATCCAGCAATCCACCTCCAACGTGGAACTCTTCTGTATGGTGCCCAGGCCAACTGGCAGCACCAGGCTTCAGGCTCTCTCTGGAATGATAGGAGCGGGGGAGTAGATCTTAGTGGGTAAAATGTTTCAAAGGGTAGGCCCTGCAGCACAGAAGACTTCATCTGGATCCCAACAGAGTTCTTTGTCCAACGGGATCTGAAGTAGCCCCTCTCTGCTAGCACACGTAAGATGGGCTTGTCCTAATGGGACGAGGTTATTGGCAAAGAGCCACAATGTACAGTACCACATTTGTAAGTGATTTATTAATTGTACAGTGAGCATTTTCAGTTTTTCTAACGTTAAAAAAGAACACATGTTCTACCGCATAATCCTGCTCAATATAGGGCTCCATGCAGTATGCTGCTAGCATAAAGGTGTTTCCATTTCTTTTCTAGCTATAAACCAGAGAGCTGGGAGTGGAATCAGGATTCGGGCTGTTCTGCAGAAAAGCCATACAGGGAAAGGGATAATGTCAATGGAGCTAATAAAAGTGGCAATTCCAACTGTGCTCTCATTGCTGCTAACCATTCCAACCTGACTATACTTCAATAACTCCATTCCCATTTTCCCTGACTCTTTGAACCCAAATGAAACCATTACTCACTACAAATAACAGAAATGACTTAAAGCAATACCGTAAATTATTGAGAACCTAAGAGGGAGGGTTGGGATAATAATCACACTATACATCAATTTAAATGACTTTACATAGTTCATTTGAATTCTATTAATGTCAATGAGACTACTTTAAAAATAAGATTGCCAATACTTTTTTCTTTTCTCTTTGTCTTAACAATTAGAACATGTAAACATTATCCTAAATATTTTGTTTCTGGATAGTGAGTCAAATATGGCCTAATTAGTATTAGTCATAATAGTTATAAAGTAGTAACCATCCACACTTGTGAATGAGATACAGAAGAAATACATAGCCAGTCCAGGAAATTTAACCCCAGAGTAATAAATAGAGTAAGCCAACTTTTGTTAAGGTCCCTATTTCCTCAGTGATAATCTGTTTTGGGTTGCATTGTAGGCAGGCTGAAACAAGTAATAGATAAGGCCGGAGCCAAACAAGAAGTAAGGAATAGGACAGAGAATTCTTTCCAGTCTAAACAAATCTCTTGCATACAGCTCATTTTGAAACTGGTCTAAAGAAGGCATGTTATCCCCAATTATCTTCAGTTAACAAATTGCCCACTCATGTGCTACAGAGAAGTTCAAACATGCTAAATTATCACCCATGCTTACATGTCCCAGCTAACCAAATCAGCTGTTCTTCCACATAAAAACTCTTGGGCACCTGCAATGAATGATTGCTAGAGTCCAAGTAAAAGGGTTCTGCCATTTTTGTTGTCTATTAGCTGCCATAAAGACATCAAAACAAAAGAAAGCTCCTTCAACTCTTTCATATCTTTTTATCCATCCACATACATGGTGTTTTTGTTCTAGGGCTGCCCTAAAATTCAACCTTTTTCTAGGACATTCTTTAAAAATACAATTTCTAGTCTAGATTTAGTCTAGATTCCAGGCCTGATAGTTTCTGGGAGACTCCTGGGTACAAACTAGGCCCAATTCTGATTGACTAAGTGATGCATCTGGCCAGTGATGCATATCAGTTTGGAAATAAGTCCTAAATTCAGTTCTATTTTCAAATAAAGGAGTATAGACTAAATCGTAAATCAATAGTAGCTTTTTCAATGCATAATGAAACTGAATGTCTTAGGTTAGTTTTTTTTAAAGACAAAAGATTATATATGAAGTCTAGAGACATACTAAATAATAAATTTTAACTTTTTAAGCCAGAAGTGTTCCTTATTTTAAAACATCCTTAAATTTTGTCTAGATTGTTTTTTGCTTACCTGGCAAGTCCTCAGTAATGTCTGAACTAGCAAAGTATTTTGTGGAACTCCTAATTTTACCACAGAAAGTAGTGTGTATGCCAAATCATTGCTATCTATGTACTTTGCATTATCCATCATATGCTGACAGAGCTGTAGAAACTGAGGATGTTCAAGCATCATCTTTGTCTCATCATATTTCTGATTCTTAAGTATATTTTTTTTAAGCATCCACATAGTTGAAAAACAGTTACTGACATACTTTGAAGAGACTTGACGTCTTGCAGCAATGTCTAGTACATCACAAGGAGATACACATTTTTGAAGGTCACTGAAAAATTGCTGGGAAATGTCAAATTCATCCCTTTCTTCAATGGTATTTCTAACTTTCTCTGAGGAGTTCAACTGAACTGGTTTCAAGTTCTGCTCATGGTCAAGTTCATTAGTTATTTTCTGCTCATTTGAATCACTGCTCCCAACATAAACAAAAGTATTTTGAGAATTAATTGAAATAGAAGAATGAAGCCAGCAAGAAGGAACATATAATGGACACTGAATACTTTGTGCAGAATTTTTATGTCCACTAATCCCAAATGCAGTTGCTTTGATTTCTTTTCTAGGAAAAGATCTCCCAGCATTGTGACATGCCTGTAGCCTTCTTATTGATCTTATAAAATATTCCAGTTTCCTGTTCATTTTGCTGTTTCTTTACAATATCTTGTCTGGAAAAACTTACTTGACCCTAGAGAAGAAAATCAGAATACAGCTGTTTAACATAACATTAAGTGAATTCATTAACCAGTACAGTACATGAAGTAAATTGCAATCAGTTTAAGGTGGTGTTTTGTTTTGTTTTGTTTTGCTGCAAGTAATACAGTCATCTGTTTTCCAAATGAAGTGCTAACCTAACTAAATTTAAAATAATAATGAGAGGGCTGCATACTGCAAGACTGAGCCAACCTGGGCCAAAATTTCCCAAATGAGACAAAACTGTGAACCCTTAAATTTTGTACAGTATTCAGGCTGGCTTTCAGAATTTGTACTTTCAGACTGCAAACTCTGAAAGCTATTCATGGCTTGGCCTCTAAATGTTGAGTTTTGTCTCAGTTGGGAAATTTCTTGAATAAACTGTTGTAGAAATAAAGAAAATGAAGCTGGTTTTCTTGCTCGGATAATTTTTTTTTTAATCTACTAGATCTCATAAGTTAATTTTAAAATAAAGGTTAGTAGTCTTTTTTTTAAAAAAAAATCACATTTTAATTAACTCCTCTAATTTTGTACGTTTACAGGCCCATGTAAGAATTACATTAGCAAGTAAATGTGTTCATTTCTTTGAAAACTGGAAGCTTCCCAAGAGGCATTAAACAATAATGGAGGAAGAAAGACAAAACGTTGCCTACAACAGTGGTCGCCAACCAGTGGGCCAAGGACCACCGGTGGGCCAGGGACCACTGGTGGGCTGTGAGAAAAGTTTGGTAGTCCGCAGAGAAATGTCACCCCCAAAGCGATTAATCCAGGCTGCGTGGGAACACAAGGCTGCGCCACCCGCATGGCCCTCAGGAA
Source organism: Toxicocalamus goodenoughensis (assembly GCA_032468175.1). Classification (NCBI taxonomy): domain Eukaryota; kingdom Metazoa; phylum Chordata; class Lepidosauria; order Squamata; family Elapidae; genus Toxicocalamus; species Toxicocalamus goodenoughensis. The sequence goes on along the minus strand of JANHFN010002877.1, from coordinate 46,848 downwards.
CACAAGGCTTGCATCGCTTGCATTGCGAGCAACACGAGGTAGTGAGGGGAGGGGGGAAAGGGTGGAGGAGGGAACTTGCCCCACGCGCCTCGCCTGACCACCGGGCTGCTTCTTTCCACTTCCTTCTTCTTCTGCTTTTGGCTGCACGTAAGGAAAGCAGCAAAATCTTTCTTTCTCTCCCCCAAACTCTGCCAGAAATGAGTCTTTGGGACCCTGCAAGGCCTCCTGCTCCAAGAGGCTGTGCTGGCATGACAAGTCTCACAAAGACTCATTTCTGGTGGAGTTTGGGGGAGACAGAGAAAGACTTCTGCTGCTTCTGCTGCTTTCCTTGCATGAAGCCAAAAGTCTCTCTCTCCCCTCCCCCCCCCCAAGAACAGAACCAGAGACGGTATCCTGCGATCCCAAATAAAGAATGATCGATCGGTAGGAAAATGGGGTGGGGAATTTTTCTGCACACTTTTTGGGGGGATTTTCCGAGGGTCTCTGGTCCGTGGGATTTAAAATTATGAGTTTGGTGGTTCCTGAGGCCCAAAAGCTTGCCGACCCCTGTCCTAGTTCAAACTCCTGCCCAAAACCAGAATCTTTATATCATCCTGGACAAATGGTTGTCCAATTTTGTCTTGACAACCTCCAGCGATGGAGCACCGATCACTCCAGGAGGCAAGCTTTCCCACTGATTAATCGTTCTCACCGTCAGGAAATTCCTCCTTATTTCCAGGTTGCACCCTTTGCTTCTTGTCCTGCCCTCAGGTGCTATGGAGATGTATCAACCACTTCTTCCCTATGACAGCCCTTCAAATATTGGAAAACTGCTCTCTCCCCTAAGCCTCTCCTTTGTCAGGCTAAACATATCTTATTCCAAAGGTGCTTTTTTCAAAGGCAATTAGACTTTGCTTTTCCTTGAAGTCGTTTTGCTTCTCATCCAAGGAGCTTCTTCACTTCTAAAGAAGAGAACTGAAGAAGCTTCCTGGACGAGAAGCAACATTTCTTCAACGAAAAACAAAGCCCAGTTGCCTTTGGAAAAAGCACCTATGGAAGAATCAGGACCTGGATGACTGAGAATCTCCATAGACATCTAAACATACCTTAGTTTTCTTAAGTGGTCATCATATGATTTAACCTTCATACCCCTTATCATCTTTGTTGCTCTTCTTTGCACTCTTTCTGGGACTTACAGCATCTTTATAAGTATGTGGCTTTCAACTCTCAGCATTGCTGGCTGGGGAATTCTGGGAGTTGAAGTCCACAAGACCTTAAAATAGCTATGCTTAACAAACAGTGTTCCTCCACCTTGGTAGTTTTCAGATGGGTGTGAACTTCAACTCCCAGAATTCTCCAGCCAGCATCCATCCTATCTGAAAGCTGCCAAGGTTGAAAAACACTGAACTAGGCTATCATAAGTTCTTGGCTTAAAAAAAAATCTTCAGCCTTAGAGGGCAGCAAAGGGAAGCAGAGAAATGTAACTCTTGCTTCCATCTAGTGGATTCTTTGATAGCTTAAATCTGATTGTCCTTCCGGCATTTAAATTTTGCTGTATTTCTCCCACCCACCCTAGCCTCAAATTGGTACCGCCAACATTTGACAACAAGACAGTTATTTTTTTGCAGAATATGCTTTTGAATTCCCCCTCCCCTCCAATGTAAGTTTGTGGGTTCCTTGTGCAATGAAATAGTTCACATCTGCCCAACACATGCTTAAGGGTAGGCTCTTGCAAATTGCAGACTCCTCTGTGTCATTTGGAACTAGGATTACACATTGTTTGAAGTCACACGAGGACTTGGGGATCTGTTGGTATCAGGAATTCCTCTCCCCATTTACAGCATCTTATTTTTATCAACAACCCACACAAAGAGTAAACACTTGCTTTGCCCCGCCAACATATTCTTGTCTTGAGGCATCACTTTTCTGCTTAAAATACAGTGCAGTATTCTTACTCCATTGTGTTTCTGTGCCAGAAATGGTATCCCCAAATAACTTGTATGGGGAAGGATGAATTTTCTGCTTTTGTTTTTCTGTTTTGCTTTTTTTATGTAAAAAAAAAAAACCTCTACAATTTTGATTCTGCTGTTTCTGAAACATATAATCGGTACACCCCTTGCAACCTGTCACAAATCAAAGTAAAGTAAAGAAGGACTAGGGGTGATATGATAGCAATGAAGCAACCTAAGGAGACTAAGGAGAAATTTCCTGACAGTTAAAACAATTAATCACTTGCTTTCAAAAGTTGTGAATGCTCCAACACTGGAAGTTTTAAAAAAGAGATTGGACGGGCATTTGTCTAAAATGATATAGGGTTTCCTGTTTCAACAGGGGGCATTAAACTAGAAGACTTCTAATACCATTTCAGAGAAATATTTGTCTAATCTCTACTTGAAAACCTCCAGCGTTGGAGCATCCACAACTTCTGGAGGCAACTAATTCCACTGATTAATTGTTCCCATTGACAGGAAATTTCTCCTTGGTTTCGGGTTGCTTCACTCCTTGATTAGTTTCCATCCATTGCTTCTTGACCTGCCTTTCAGGTGCTTTGGGGAATAGCTTGACTCCCTCTTCTTTGTGGCAGCCCCTGAGATATTGGAACAATGCTATCATGTTACCCCTAGTCCTTCTTTTCATTAAACTAGACATTTCCAATTCCTGCAATGTTTCAGCCTCCTGTCCCTAAATTTAATTAACAATAACTATTTGGCTCAGTATTTGCTTCAGCCTTTTTATTTTATTTTTTTCACCCTAGCAAGGATTAAGCTATTTTCTAAAGCGCCTGTAGGCCAGACAAGGAATAATGGATGGAAACTGAACCAAGAGAGATTCAACCTGGAAATAAGGAGAAATTTTCTGACAGTGAGAACAATCAGCTTGCCTTTGGAAGTTGTGAGAGCTTCATCACTTGAGACTTTCAAGAAGAGATTGGATTGCCATCTGTCAGAAATGGGGCAGGGGGGGCGGACTAGATGACCTACAAGGTCCCTTCCAACTGTTAATCTGATCTAATCTAATCTAATCTAAAGGGACAAAGTCCAGAATGCGTCATCCGACAGTTCACTTCTGCAAACGTGTGCGTAACAGGTAACCCTCAACTTATGACCATAATTGAGCCTGCTATTTTGGTCGTACGTCATGATGGTTGATAAGCAGGTCACCACAAAAGTGCTTCTGATTTTATGATTTTTGCAGCAGTCATTCGCTGAATGTTAATGGTTGGGAAGTGAATGCTGTGGTTTGCTTATTTTTTATTTATTTTATTTGTATCCCACTGTTATTATTTCTACAAATAACGCAAGGCAATCCAGGACAACTGTGAAATGAAACAGATTTAGCAAGGACAGGCCAAATGAAGTTGTTAAGGGAATAGACTGTTCGTGGTAGGGTGTTATTTAGCTAGAAAACAGAAGTAAACATCTGTTGACTTAAATTTCATAAATCACAGTCAAGTGACCACGGGGTGCTGCCAACAGCCATAAATGTGGGTTGCCAAGCAACCAAAATGTGGTCACATGACTGGAGGGAGTTAGTAGCTGTTGCAACTTCAAATCTGGGTCGTAAGTCCCCTTTTTCAAATGGTTGCTAGGCAACTAGTCATACGTTGAGGACTATCTGTAGTTGTTTTAGAGACAAAGATCTGGATCATTAGTGGCAGGGTTATTATTATGGGTCTCTGGCAACTTGATTATCTAGCAAAAGAAGATTGAACAAGAAAACCACAAAGGTTAGTTTCTCTAATGAAAGATAAACTATTCCACATTTAAAATAAATAAGGAAAGTTATCAAAATAGCCATTAATCATCTCTGATCCTGCAGAACACTATGCAATATTTGGCTACCTTGATATATACGTATCTGGGTCTGAACTTGTCAGCAAAATGTTTTTGTAAATATATCAATACAATAATAAATATGAAGATTTTTTTTAAAAACAGGGCAATGTGAGAATACTATCTGTCCTCTAAAGCTATGTTTGAAATAAAAGGATTCCCAAATACCTATAATCTAAATATAATTGAATATAATTATTGTCTTATACATATCTGATATGTGCTAGAAAAAGTTATTTAACAATTTTCAAGGTTTCTTTAGCTCTAAGAAGCAATCCTCATATTTCCCCTAAGATTTGTTTTATGTTTAAATACCCATCTGACAATTTAAGTGTGCCAATTATAATCAATAATTTAGGCTTACCATAACTGTTTGCTTTTATTTTAAGCTTGCATTATAACCCAAATATTTGTCTATGAATTTGTTTCCTCTCAAGATGTGGAATCTAGATTGTTTGTTCCAAAGAAGAGACAAGCCAGGATTAGCAAACAGTGTTCTGAATTTGAAAATTGAATACTTTGGAAAGGATAGAAACTACCTGCAGTGGTTTGAGTTATGACACAACTTTCCTAAGAGACCCTGGCAGCCAATTACACATGAGCTAAATTAAACGCTTAGGCTGGGCATTGTAGAGCATCTTGTCCATGCATAGCCCACATAAATGCTTTTATCACAAAGCAAGTAAAATGCACTTCATAATCCCTACAATTGAACCCTACTTCTTTGGATTGCAGTGATGTACCAGAATAATAATGCATGTCATAGAATGTGCTAATCTGAATACTATGAAGGAAAGAGAGCAATACAATAGATAGCAATGTCTACAATAAGATAGCTAAACAACATTGTGTATGGATAAACTTATATAAAAGCCAATATGGCATAGAATTTAACCTAGTATTCTGGGAACTGGTAAACCCTGGTACTTTTGCACCCTCAGCCATGATCCTCATCAACCTAATCATTTTCTGCCATCCAACCTATCTCACATGATAGAAGTTGTGGAGATAAAATGAAGGAAGATCTTTATATGTAGCACTTGGAACATAAGAAAAAAAGGCAAACAAACAAACAAATACATTTTAACTATTCATCTGGGGACTATTAGGATCAAAGGCCTTTTCCAATTTCATAGATTGAATTGTCTCTATAATTTATCGTAATGATGGTGATTGTGCATCTTTTTTATGCTCTTGAGATATCTCTTCCCAGTTCAATATTTTCCAGAAATTAATTGCTGTACAGTTGCAGTTGTCTCCAGTATATGCAGTGGCTTTCATCTCTGAGTTACCAATGTTGGTAGCATATATCACCATTCAGACTCTGCATTTGTTGCAATTCTTTTCCAGGTCCAATTTAACAGTTGGTTTTGACCTATAAAGTTTTTCATTTCTTAGCAGAAATGAAATCTCAATTTATTTTTTTTGCAAGCTCCTAAAAACCAATCTTTTTTGGAGAGCCTTCTTTGATTTGAATTATTGTTGCTGTACTTTGCTTATTTCCATTCTTGTGTTGTTGGATTTTATAGGAAGTTTTTAATAGTATATTTTTCTTTGTGAGCTATTGAGAATACTTTTTATTGTGATGGAAAACATATAAGTTTAATAGACTATATAAATAAGATAAAAATTTAAAACTGATAATTAATAGATTCACTATATAAGTAGCCTGAATTCCAGGAATGAAAGTTCATTGCTTGTTTTTACTTTTATCCTGTGACTCAATAATTTGATGATCAAATGATCCAGTCACTCCATTTTATTTATCATATCCAACTATCATTTTTCCCCTGCTGCTTTGAGCATAACTCAGAGCTGAATCCCCCAGTATTGTATTCTTATTATATAATTTTGGTTATATAACCAGAGTCAGTTGGACATTGAATTGATTTTAGTAATAGCATTTAGGTGATGAAAAATCATAGGTGTAATGCATATTTTGCATGTTGAATGTCTTGACTTCAATATCTGATATCTTAATTTCAAACAAGAATGTATCTAATGCACTTTCTTATACCTGAAAGAGAATTATTTCATCACAACAACAATACGGTACATAATTTATTTTTGTTTGCCTTGATCTTTTTTTATTACTACGTATTACTGAGTATTATTACTTGGTCACTAATAGTTGTATTACTGCTCTCCTTTCAAAAGCAATCATAGCCTATTTCCCCCACCCCCCAGTCATCTATCCAAAAATCAGCTAAACCAGGATCAGTTATTTGCTTCTCATATTTCATTTGCT
>JANHFN010002877.1:28515-40688 GCA_032468175.1 Toxicocalamus goodenoughensis | reverse complement strand
GGAGCTGGACGTGATATCCTGCAATTCCAAATAAAGAACGATCGATTGGTAGGACAACGGGGTGGGGAATTTTCCTGCAGGCCTTTTTTGGGGGGAATTTCTCCAGGATTTAAAATGATGAGTTTGGTGGTCCCTCAGGTCCAAAAGGTTGGCGACCCCGGGTCTCCAAGACTTAAGCTTCAGAGTTCATAACCAGAAGATCAGGCTATGAAGATCGAGGAACAGAAGCCAGGGGACCAACAGAAGCAACGTCACTCTCTACTTACTGAATTCTCAGCTGTCTGTTCAAATAGATAGAAACCTCCGTGAAATACACGCAACTTTCCCAGGGCTGAGAATTTGCACTAAGGACAGAGAAAAGGACAAGGCGCCTCTGCCAAGGCCGCCGCCGCCGCCGCCTTCCTTGTTCTCAAACCGCTTGTTCCTCCTCGCTCTTTGTTTCCCGCTTTACTCTCGTTGTTTGAGCTTCCCCGGGCCAGACTGTCCAGCGGCCACTTCCACTTACTTTGCCTCACCGCGTGAGACTGTCAAAACCAAGGAGCCGGGTGACGTAAATTCACACGCGACGCGACCTTTTCTTGAGGTACGGTTCCCTGAAGTGGACAAAATAAGTCAGTCTACGAGCCCCCCCCCACGGCTTCGACTCCCGTCGGACTGTGCGCGCCTTAGTTGCTAAGCGACCGTCCGCAGCGCCTCTGATTTAGCGGGTTTCTGGCCGCGGCTCTTGGTCAATGGCGAAGTTCGTGCTGGCAGGTGAAGCGGAGACACGGCGACTCTTAGTCACCACCACACACACAAACACACCCGTTCGTGGGTTGGGGATGATTGAATATACTTTTGGGCTAAACGGACGTCGCCTTTTCTTCCTTGAATTCCTGTTGATTTCATGTTTCTTTGTAGATCGCCCAGACGGATGGGGCGGCTTGCGGATACTATAAATAAGTATCTGCAACCCAGACAAGTGGAAGGCGGGAAAAGTAATTCGAGTCATTGTTATCTAGGACAAAGTAATCTCCCCCCCTCCATTCAGTCGCGTTCCACTCTCAGAGGCTGCCTAGAGTCCCTGCAGCTTTCTTGGCAAGATTTCGGAAGTGGTTTGCCTTTGATTCCTTTCTAGGGCTGAGAGAGAGAAAGCGACTGGCCGAAAGTCATCCAGTTGGTTTCTGCCTAAAGTGGGACTAGAACTCACTGTCTCCTGATTTCCATATTGATGCCTTAATCACTGTACCAAACGGACTCTTTTATTTTTCACTGTATTTATAAGCCTCCCAAGAGACTTGTCCAATTACAAAGGTAAAACCCAAATCCATAAATAAGTAAAAGTAATGGACTTGGGGGTTCTACCTAAGACAAAGTAATTTACCAAGAGAATGGAATTTAAGCAAACCAAATTCAGGGCTTCGGGTTAAAATCTACTTTGGGTTTTGGTGGTAGCATTCCAGGTTGTATGAACCAGCTGTCGAAATGATTTAACGTTCAGTCTGTTGCGGGATTATTCAGTAAATCTTGATTAAACAAATCATGGCTTAACAGTATGGACCCAGCGATATCTGCTGGGTCAGAAACATTTGTACAATATTTAGGCCTGCTAAACCTGGGCAGCACAATCCATTCAACTGCTACGGGTAGATAGTAGCAAAAGGAGACATAAACTTTTAAAAATTTGTTTCCAATCTTCTGAATTTTTTGCTGCTTAAATGCAGTAGGAGCAATTACATAAACTAACTTTAGCTTGTTTTCTGGCTTGTTTTCAGTGTCTTCTAATCAACCAAGGGCGGCAAAACTAATTCTATCAATTGACTGAGTGCTATTTTACAAATTATTTCAATAAAATCTACAATAAAGTTATGTATGAATATTGTGTCTGAAATAATGTATTGTTGATGTAGTTTGATCATCATTACACTCTGATGTTCTTTAATTTTTAATATCAAATTACTTCAACATTACCATGGCTCTACTTTGGTCAAGGTTTCAGATTAGGATGAGGAAAACCCAAGTTCTGATCTACCCTCAGCCAGAAGTTTCTCATGACTTTGGATCAGTCCTTCTTCAGCCTAACCTCTCCCATTGGGTGGTTACTATGGGGAAAAATAGGAAGAAGCAGGAAAAAAAGGAAGAAGCTACATACTGCCTTGGGCTCTTGAATGACAGCTGGGATATACAGTAAATCTAATTTAAAACACATGTTTATAAATGTGTACAATTCTTATTAACTACTTAATTTCCAGGTAGAGCAGATTGCCCCTATTATGCTAAGGCAGAACTCCTAGCTGACTATCTGTGGAAAAATTTGCCAAACTTCAGGGTACACAAGATTGTTCAACATCCTGACAACTGGGAGGTAACATTATTTCAGTCTGGTTTGCTAGTAAAGAGATTATCTACTTTTTAAATCTATTAATCATCGGAAGTATCTTTATAGGTAGCAGAAGAGAGAAATGGGATAAATGTACAGTACATAAAAATAGTTATATGGAAACGATGAAGAAAGCTAATGAACTCTGCTAACCTTTGAGTTTGATTATTTGTAACATATCAAATATATGATGGTTTAGGAGCATAAATAAAGTTTGGGAAATCTACAATAGCTTTTTATGGCTTTAATAATTGATGGATAAAAGTGACGTTGATGATACACCAAAGCTTCATCTCTTTTGCTTCAGTTTAAACTGAGATAAATTAAGATTATTGTTTCTTTAGAAAGAATGGCAGAATCCATATTCATAGATTCTGTTCAAAAATATATTCTTAACTCTAGCCTCTTGTTCTGTATGAATAGAGAATGGATAATTGTAGGAAATGTAAAGATGATTATTTCAACAAGGCTGTTAAAGCCATTTATGGATTTGTACATATTAGCATTGCATGTTATGCTTAATTTGAGGGCATTTATCTTTAGAAGTGGCTTCAGGAGATCTGTAATGAGAATGGCTGGAAACACAAACGCTCCCCAATTATTTGGAGAGAACTGTTGGACCGTGGTGGAAAGGGTCTTCTTCTAGGAGGATTCAATGAATTTCTAGAACATGCTCAGGTAAAAATGTACATATTGATTTGTTGCGTATTGATTTTTTTGCTAGCTTCTTTTCCTTTCTCATCAGTCTGTTTCTATTTGTTTTCAGACTGACCAAATTTCAATATATGGTATGTTTAACCACACAATGCTTCAGTCAGCTTAATTAAAACTGTTAGGGAATTAGTGAATGGGAATTTAAATATATCAGCAAAATATCTGAATCTCATTGAAGGACATTTGAAACATAATATAAAAAATGGATAGAATTGTTAAAGTAAATGGAAAAGGATAGTAAACAGGAAGTTCTTTGAAGATTAATGAATCAATTTTGGTAATCAGCAAAATATTTGTAGCAAGGATAAAATTGTAAAACTTTATTCACTAGATAAAATAATTTTAAAGAAACTTACCATTCACAAAGATAATTGGTGGTGGAACCCTATATACTGTTAATCTAGACTAATGGGTGATATGCAGTAGATTAGCAAGAGTTTTTGTTTCCCATTTACTTAAAAATAGGAATAAAAGAATATAAAGATGTTGAAATGAAGAAAATTGAGTACAATGATTACTGGATTTTGAGGAAGTAAACTGCCAATATGGTTGGTAGCAGCTAACCTTGATCAATCTTGAAAAGCTATGCAGAATTAGGATTTGAAAGGGAAACCATCAGAAAATCCAAGAGCTGTAGATTAAACTGGGAAGAAAACAAAACGCATCTGTATTTCCCTTGGTAAAACTGTATGCATGTTCATGGAGTCACTAGATTTTTTGTGGGAACTCTGAAGTGAGTTCAAATCTGGGTTTAAAACAAATCCATAGATCAAGAAATGCTTGTTAAACTCCAAGAATATGTCTTTGCTCTTGACTCTGTAAGTATCTGGCAAAAATAAAATCTGACAAAATATGCTTCCCATGTCATGTTATTTTACTATTAACGTATAAACTGTTCTTCTTGGACACCTAATGTCATAATTTAAATTGTTCTTCCTATTCTGTTATTATTACTATTTCTATATTTTTGTAATCAAATATGTTTTAGTCTTCAGAATTTGAGATAAATTATATTTATTGATGAACCTTTTTGATCTTCAGCAATATTATAACATCACATCAGATATGATGACTGAAGAAATGTTACTAATAGCTAATGAGAACTTGCAGACTTGCATAGAAATTGAAGCAGAAGAGAAAGAACTAAAAAGTCTTATCAACCCCTTGCACATTTGGCTTAATAGGTGAGAAGATGAAAAAGAAACAACAGAGTCTGAAAAACTTTAATTCATTTTTTTAATATAGCAGTTACTGAGTCATATTTGCTGAACTGGAAGCACTTATATCAGTGAGAGCATTCTTTTGTTGTGATTTGCTAAATTGGCATTCAAGAATTTGGATAATTCCTCTTTAGTGTCCAACTGCAGATTGTGACTGTCCGTTTAGCTATGGAAAGCAGCAGAATGGTTGTTGCCATCTATCTGACCATGATGCTTAGTTGGCTCAAAATAGGAATCTGTAAATTTTTGCTAACTCCAGGATGTGTTATTGCTATTGAATTGATTTTCTTTTGTTCCATTATTTTTCTGTAATTAAAGAAAATGGGGAAATTCCTAGATATTTATCATTATGTTTCTAAGGCCAAATATACGTTCAACTATGCTATGCTAAACCCATATATGCAAATGTTTGGTGGAGGAGTTAATTTTTGTCAGATCATATAATTGGGTTTGGTTACTATCAAAAAGCTAAGCTTGGTTTGCATTTGGATGGAAAATAACCAGGAAATCTAGATTTTAGGCTATGGGTTAGAATGGCAAATTCAAAAAAATTGCTGGAAGAAGGCAATGCCAGCCATTTCCATATTCTTATCAAGAAAACTACATGAAAGCTTGGTCTTATTTGAAAGATTGGATAAAAATCTCCCCAGTTGTCTTTCAAAATTTCTCTTTAAAAAGAGAGGGAAGTCTCTGCCAGTGCCAGTGTAGTTGTTTTCCTCAGAATTAGTTCACCTCCATTCCAGAGGCTTATGGTAATATGAACTAAACCAGAAGAGCAGCAGCACATGGGGGTATTAGCTGTATAATATGCAGTTATCCTTTCAATATATACATAGACATGCAGGCATGCAGGCATATTGTGAGGGATTTGATTGATTAAGGAGGCTTTGGTCTCCCTTTCTTGTCACTTGCTTTGCAAAATTTCACCACTACCATCAACCTGCCCACAATGAACTGAAAAATAAATTCTGTGGATACCAAATGCTTCAGAACTAATGGTTTTCCTTATTGCTTTTTTTCTTAATCAGAGCATGCAGTCCTGCCTGTTATCATCTGATCCCATTATTAACTAATGGAGAAATATTTGGAATGGAAACTGAGATAAGCCTTCATTTGTTTGACAGAAGTATTTTCAAAGACATTCTTTGGGGTATTGTTATGGAGACTCAAGATTTAGCATCCTCAGTCCTTCGTAGTGTCACTTTACATACCGAACTGCAGGACATTTTCCTTGATGCTGATATTATCATTTTGTTTGATGACATCCTACAGGAAACAATCCCAACACTCGAACACTGTATCCACCAAGTGACTAATCAATGTAAAACATATGGCCCTTTGATAGAGCAGAATGCCAAAAGCAATGTCAAAATTATTGTGATGGGAAAAACCTTTACCAACCTTAAGTCATTAATGCTTATGACATATGCGCCCTCTATAAATCCTAGAAATATTATCACTCTAGCCATGCTATTGGAAAGTGAAGCCAAAACTATGGTAGCAAGAAAAATGCAAATGCACCCAGCAGGTATGTAACAGATTGATCCTTAATCATTGAATTAGTTGGGACTGTTTTTGTCTCATGTTTAAAAGTGTAACAAAGACAAACTATAAACGAAAATTAAAGCGTATGTAGAAGTCCAGAGAGAAGACCTGGGAGAAAGAACCTAGAGGCCATTAGGTAAACACTAGGGGCAAAAGAAACATGTTAAATCTGGAGACCCAGAAGAGTGTTAGGAAGAGACCTAAACTATTTTCACCTGGTCCTCTCCTATTGACTCTCTGGGTATAAGAGGGAGAAAGGGGAAATTGGGAATGTTAATGTCACCCTTCCTGGACAGACAGATCAGGAAAGAGATTCTACAAGAAGATTAGAGTCATACTTAATTGCAATAGTCTATAACAAAATCTTGATAATCGGTCCATGTCTCTTCCTCTTACACTCTAGGGGGATGAAAAAAAGCTAGTCTGAGTTTTTTTGTTTGTAAAACCCCTCCTCATATTCCCAGGAAAATTGGAATCGGGGCCATGGGAATGAAGTGCAGATATGTTGCTCTCCTTTATTCTCTCTAAAGGCATATGGAAGGATCCTAATTCATTAGGTGATAAATGGATTCTAGATACTAATAGTATGATTTCACAAGGCTATACATTTTGAGGGATTGAATATAGACAGAAGACAAGTTGTTCAATATTGTGCATGAATGTAAAGAAATTCTGGTGCATTAGGGAAGAGAATGTGAAGGAGTCAAATAAAAGCCACACAACTGATAGCTGTTATTTATGCTGGTGACCATGTTGATTACGTGGCACCTCCAAATTAGAAGAACTATATGGTGGGGAACAATTACTAGGACCATTATTATTGACTGCTTATGGGTTTGAGGCATTTTAGTGCCAAATAGGGTACTGGAATAGGTTAATCTTTTGTCTTGTTAGTTTGTTCTTTCAATTTTCCATTGTTGTCTTCAACAGGAATAAAAAACCTCATTGTTTGGGGGAACATCAGTGGCAATAGCTTCGTTGATCTGAGTAAAACAGCGCTATATAGATATGACAGTGCCATCTGGGGCCCACCAAGTTTTTTTCGTCCTTTGTTGGATGTGCTATTTGATCGGTATTCTTTCTGATTTTGTTTTAAAATTGGTATTATGCAGTTCTTGAAATATAGAAACAGAAAATATATAAAATGTGCCATATAAGTGCTTCAATCCTTAACCTATTTCACATTCCTTTAGTCTCTTTAAAATTCTTTTTTTTTGGCTCTGTTGCAGTCTGAAAAGAAAAGCAGCATTTAATTGAAGGATTTGAAAAATGAGATAATAAAGAATTATGTGCTGTGGAACTGCCAGCCTTTGGCTGTACTAAAGTATATCTGCCTATGCACTATTGTCTTTAAGAAATACTGTATATGTCTGAGCCTTTTCAGAATTATCTTTAGATTTCCTACATTTAATTTTCCAACATTTTGTGACTGACATTAAAGTGTTAAGATTGCTGTCTGTCTAAATTTAAAATTGTCTTGTAAAATCAATATTTTTGTTTGTGTTCAACACCCAACATGATTAGCAGTAAAAGTATGAAAACATTTTTTAATATTAGGCATCTTCCTATATCTTTATTTCTACCAACAGCGTTCTATAACTCTGGGACAAATTAAAATTTCTGTGATATATTTGTTTTCCTATATGTAATGTTGTATTATTAAAAAATGTCCTGACTGAAAACTTGGTATTTTCCTTTAAAATAAATAAGATTATTGCATTAAAAAGTAAATAAATGGCTTACTCTGGTAATTAGCAGTTTCATAGGATACGGAATAACAAAGTTGGAAGGAGCTTTGGAGGTCTTTTAGTCCAACCCCGTGCTCAGGCAGGAAACCCTATAATATTTCAGACAAATGGTTGTCCAGCTTTAATCTAATGTTCTTTTAAAGTTCTACTTCATGGGTTTTAAGACACATTTTGCCACCAAATTGTTTCTGAATACTGTTTCCCTGAATTTTTATCTCCTACAGATATCTATATTGTACAGATACAGATATCTGTATCTAAGTAGGTTAGAAGTATAATAAAATACATGACAATAAAGTTTCTAAAGTCATAATATTTATTTAACTCCATAATACCACAATTATTGTGTCTCTGATACCAACTTAATAATAATGTTTTAACAGCTTTCTAAATAACAAGGTGCATTTTGTTTAAGGATAGCTGTTTCGACAGGAGGAGTGCTCCAGCACAGAAGCTTGTCTCCAGGACCCCTCCTGCTCATTTAAATTTCCTGATTGACAGTCATCTTGTCAGGAGATTTTTACATTTGTTTTCTATATTATGTTTTTAAAAAGCTCTAATTTCTTGTTAACAGTGAATGGATGCAAATTGAATTTGTGGCTTCACTGAGTTCACTAACTTCTTGGGGAGCTCGCGGTTTAGGAATGGCATCTGCACATACAATCGCTACTGTGCTGAGATACTGGTACCAAGGATCCCCTCCTGGAGAAATGATCTCCTTGGGAGTAATTAGTGAAGGTAAATGTCCTGAAAAGCTTTTCTGACCCACTTCTTTTGGTGTCACTAAAGCCTTTTTCATGAAAGCTGAATATTTTCAACAATGGATGCCTGTAGGGGGAATAAAAAAAGTCAAGATGGCAGATATGACTGTGTTTTTAAAGCCCTGCATCTGTAAAATGCACAACCATTTTTGATGATATTACGATAGTGATGATTTTGTGCCTTCAAGTCAGTTATGACTCCTGTAAGCTACCTAGTCTAGTTCCTGCAGTTTTCCTACCAAGGGTTTTCAGAAGTGATTTGCCATTGCCTGTTTCCTTAGGGCTGAGCATCCAACTGGCTTTGTGTCCAAGGCAGAACTAGGAGTCACAACCTCTGTAACACTAAACTGGTTTTATCCGGTGATTTTACAGGATCTACTTTAAGCATGAGCCAATTCTCTGAATCTCAATTTAGAAATCTAACTGAAATAGGAATATTAGGTGTAATCTACATGAATGTTTCTGTCTTTATACATTGTTCACCTTATTTTAGATGCATCTGGCCTACATGCATATTTCATATTTGTTCAATTATGTATAGCTTATTTATAATATTTATTACAACAATCAATCTGTTCCCAACACTTACAGTCAGTCTATTTTGGAGGAGTATTGTGCGAGCAATACTCAAGCAGATTTTGCTTTACAATTTGCTTTCCTCAAGCAAAATGAGAACTTGAAGTAATTTAAGAGGGTTTTTTTAATGAACAACAACTTGGTACAGTCAGAAATAATAATAATTGACTTATTATTGTTGTTATTCTTTTTAACAATCATAATTATGCTCTGTTGGTTTTTTCCCGATTCTATAGATGAATTTCTAACAATTCATGCATTAGTAAGATTTAATACAAAGTTTTATTACTGAATTAATAACATTTCTTTTGATCTGTAAAATACAATACCATCTAAATAAGGCATGTCAAACTGGTGGCCCATGGGGCAGATGCATTATGCGCAGGCCATGCCCATCCCAGCTCCACAAAGGCAAAAAATGTTGCAATACATCAAGATACATCACATGATGCGATCGAGTTTGATATCCATGTTGTAGATTATATATCTACTAGTGGCCATGTCTAGAAAACATAGATTAAACCTAGGTTATAGTGATTAGAACAGTTCTCTACTCTCTCTATCATAGTACTGGGAGTAATTCTTAGACCAGAGAGGAGTATTTATTGCTAAAAGCCAATTCTAGCCATTCTGTTTTATTTTCTTAGAATCAGAATGGAGGGATGTGCATCATATTTTTGTGATGCTCAAATGGCATAGAAAAAGTATCTATTAATTATGGATTTGTTATTTGTGTATTTTATACTTTTGAAGTAAATTATTTCTATTTCTTAGGTCAATTTGGTCTTCCTGAGGGGATTGTCTATTCGATGCCAGTAAGGTTTGAGAATGGCAGCTGGGAGATCTATACAGAAATAGAAATTAATGAAAAAACTCAATCATATCTTCTGATCCTGGCCTGTGATCTCATTCGGGTAAAATCATATGGTTTATATATATATTCATTTTATCAAATTATTCATATAATTTGTCCTTTTAGTGTGGATAATCTAGATACTTTAGTTTGTCTACAAAGTGAACCTTATCTCAAATCAACTAAAACACAGTCATTTAGAGTCTAGTGTCCAGTTCTTTTATATTATTAAAATTGAAATTAAAACATTAAAATTAATTTGAAAATTATTAAATTATATTAAAATTATTTTCCAGGTGGTTTTTAGTTGCTTATTGTGGACAACAGAAACAAGAATATATACATAATAGGACATGATGCATGAAATAATTGACAGAGCTTATAAATTTATTATGCGAATTCAGAAAGACAAGCTGAAGGTTTTCAAATCATCCATGGTCAATGGCAACATGGTATATCTGTAAAATATTTCTGTGAACATATACATTAGCAAAAATGATTAGAAAAATAATGATTACATTATTCTGTGGAAATTATAATTTCCCTTAAAATCGAATCCACTCTTATGAGATTAATAGGTTGTTAGGAGAAACACATTATTGTTATATGAGACATGAAGCAGTTGTACAATAAAATAAAAGTTTTTATTAATAAAAAATCTTCTTAATAAAGTCTTTATAAGTGTTATTATAAATCGCCTCCAATTGATAGTTTTTTTCTATTCAGGAAAAACAAGTTGCTTTAGGTGAAGTAGCAGAACTGAATCCACAGAGAAGAGGTAAATATCAGTAGCAAGTTATTAGTACTCAAACAGTACATGGAATGGAATGGAATAGAATATAGAACAGAACAGACTAGTATAGAATAGAATTCTTCATTGGCCAAGTATGATTGGATGCCAAGGAATTTGTCTGTAGTGTCTCTAAATCACAGTGTACATATAAAACAAATGTAAAAATAAATATTCTATTACCAAATTTTTAAACTGAATAAAAGTGATGAAATAAATATGTTTACATTTTAGCTGTGGTAGAATAAAGCATCTATTACTAGATTACTGGAGAGTCCGATTGTTGTGGGGTATGGAATGTAAACAATCTGCTTATATAGTGAAGTGCCCTGTGGACTTAACCTTTTTTTCATTGTTGCTGTTATTATTACTACTATTTTCTCAGTGGTAGTTTGCTTAAAGTTATGAAGTTGATGGAATATGAGGGAAGGAAGAGTTAAAAATTATTTCTGGTGGAGTTTTCAAAACAATTATTTAAAAAATACTGAAAATTTAGTGTCCTTGCTGATAAATACTTTGTATTTTATCCATTGATTGACATTGTTTACCAGTTTGGCGGTTTCTGTGCTCCAAATATTGGAATGAAATCAGAAAGTTATTCACTACAGAGGAGAAGATGTTAGAAATGAACCTTCCTTTTTTTGCTGCTTCCACTCAGAGTAGAGTGGGGTAGGAGTTTATTTAGACTCATAGTTAAGACCTCAAGACCTTCCCACATACAATTGGTTATCAGTAGTTATCACTACTGACTACCATAGGAGTACAAAACATGCCGCCTTTGACCTTCATAAATCCGGATTGAGCAAGGCACTCTACATACATACCTTCCCCACTCCACCCCATCCTTCCCCCAGCAGTTTTTCTTCTTATGCTCACTTGCTGCTATATTTCCTACCTACCTATTCTCAACCATATGTTCTTCCATCTGTCTACTCTTTCTTCCTCATGCTTCTCTATGTTCTAGTTCTTCCCAGCCTCCCCGTAATGCCTTTCTTCAACTCTCGCCCATTTCTTCCTAATCCACCCATTCTCCTCCATTTTCTCCATGCTACCTGTTTTTTCTCATTTCTAAAAGATGGACAGTCATTTTGGGCATTAATAGAAAATGTTCTCACTGAACACTCCTTTTACAAAGAAGAAAAAGCAGAAAAGGCTACATTTTAATTTATTTCAGAATAATAGGAAAACATCATCCTTCCTTTTCTTATAACAAAACAAAAACAGTGCAAATTCTTAGTGTTGAAGCCTTGTCATAGCACTGTGCTGGAGCATATTTTCCAGTAAAGAAATAATTCGCTACAGTTTTCTGTTTTTCTTTTTGTTACATAAGTGGGATCGCTACATGATTGAGATAAACTAAGATATAAAATATACACAGCCATGTCAGGGCTGTGGGAAAGAAAAAAAATTCTCACAGGTGTTGTCTTAGTTTATTGCGAAAAAGGCCACAGACTTAAATAAATAAATAAATAATAAATAAATAATTTAAATTTTATACCGCCCCTCTCCCGAAGGACTCGGGGCGGTGTACAGCCAGATAAAAACATATAATACAAAATAGTAAAACATAAGTAAAAACAGAAATATTTGAAGAGGCTGAAAAATGA
>JANHFN010002877.1:0-28415 GCA_032468175.1 Toxicocalamus goodenoughensis | reverse complement strand
ATTTTTACCCAAAATCAGGCAAAGCAGGCAGATTGAGTTGCTCACAGAATCGTCTTCTTTGAGATGGCCATGTCTGACCACTGCTGCAACCACCTTCAGGAAAGGGAGTTTAAACCAGCCAAGGAGGAGAGATGCGGCTCCCCTCCACTCGGCTAGCAATCTCCCCCCTCTTCACCACCTCTATGGGGTGGCTTCAGCCCCAGATCCAAAGGATCGGGGCGCTCCAGTGGCGAGCATGGATCAAAACCGCGCATGATTTCGGATTTTTGGTCCATCGCCGAAAAAAACCAAACCAGAAGTCACAAAAGTTACTCTTTTGACCATCCTTTTCCCCCCAAGATCATTACTTTGGGGATAACTTTTAGGTAGAAATCAAGCTTAATCTCACCCAATCACACACTGTTCTTCTGCTCACTCCTGCTCTATCTTCGTTGCTTCAGCTCTCCCAGCTGAATGGCTGCCATGATGGCTGCTATTGCTCCATGCCTTCAGGTTAGAGGGATTTTTCTGCATCAAGCAGGAGAATTGCTGCTCTCCGCAACCTCCAGAGCAACCCTCTTTCCTTCACCTGCCCTCCAGGATGGTTTCAGCCCCATTCAGAGCCCTCCGATGGGAGTATTCAGCGTAGGATCACGGAGCTGTGATTCCTGCCACTGATACGGCTGTGACGTCAACCAGAGGTTCTCTAAGAGAGCCTCATCTTTTGTATAGCTTTATTAAAGTATACTGTCTCCAGTTCATTCAATGTTCGTTTATTACAGTTACTCACACAAATGAGTTCCAAGTACACTCATGTGAGGCCCCTTGATCATTAGCATTAGTAAAGTAGCATTAGAAACAGTATTAAAACACACACACACACACACATACAAACACACACATTCTTTTCTTGAAGTAAAAATAAGATGAACACCTTATAGATGAGCATGTATAACTAGCAGTTCTGTCACTTACAGAAATGGAAGATCCTGATGAATTAAATGAGTCCAAAAATATTGAAGAAGAAAACACTGAAGTTGAAGATGATTAAGAAGCTAAATGCAAAATGATTCTTTAATGTGTAATGAAAGTTATATTGCTTCATTAGTGAGTGTAGAAAAACTGTATGTTGTACTTCAAGAAATTTAATGTAAAGAAGAAATACTGTTTTATTTTATCAAATTTCATTTGCAATTTAAAGTTATTTTGATATTTACTGATGCATCTCCTCCAAGCTTTTGAATTTTGACTTCCACTGGGTTAAGCATTCAGTTAGAATGTTAGTCCTAATTTTTACTGAATTGTGTTTCCAATTTTTATATCAAACAAAACTATAAAGCTGGCAAATTGAGAATATGCAAAAATAAAAGAAAATGTGCCTAACCTAAACATCTTAAATTATACGACTTGAATGAACTGTGTAAAATATATTTGATATGAATTGAGATATGAGGAGGACACAACTGAATTTGATTTTAAGGCAAACCATGACCAGTCGTAACAATCCAACCACCAGTGGCCTAGCTTAATTTGCTAACAAGATTTAGGCTTTATCTATCTGGTTTTTTTCTCCTAGAAAAGAAAGATAAGAACAAATTATGATTTTGGTTTCTTCTTAAGTGAATGGAGCCTGAGTCCTGGGAGTGCATATCACATTAACATTGGATGCCTAAACTAGGGATGGTTTAATTGTTTCCTGCATAGAATAGAATTTGGGTTAGATATTCTGTAAGGTCCCTTCCAATTCAAGTATTCTGTGATTTTATTGTTTTGGATAATCCAATATCTGCACCTCTATTTCTCACTAAGCCAACCTTATGGATTTGTTTGATGTGTGAATGCAATTTGTGTTTGTTCTGTTAAATAAAGTGAAGATGGCAGCACTCATGTATGCATTTATGGGCTTATGCTGAAATACTTCTCCTTGGAATGTTTCTCAATATATTCCTGCAGATATTAGAACAACACTATGGAATCTATGGCCATCCAGATGTTGATGGACAGTAGATATAGTAAATGAGACTCCTGGGAATTATAGTACTACAATATCTATAAAGTCATAACTAACATTCCTGTGTGCATGTAATTTTGGTGTGTTACCACACAAATTGAAAAGCATCCTTTTGTCCATGGTTATTTAAGTGAGCAGGATAGTGATGCAAGATAAATTGTGAGAAAATGTGGCTGAAGATATACAGTTCAGATGTATATTTGGTTTTCTTTTCTTTGATATGGACTATAATTTTTCTTTTTTTAGAAGGCATTTTGTACATAGAGAAAATGTACACTTGTGCATGGTTGCACAGGGATCCATAAAATAAGATAACTCTTCAGTTGGAAGAGTACTAAATCAAGTATCTTACAGAAAAAGCAAGAACAGCAAAACACGTTAGCTTCTTATTTATTTTTATTCTACAGCTTGTGATACTTCATCAGTAATGGTTTATTTTAAGTAGAGATTTAATGTGTGCAGAGTGAATAAAATTAATAATTTATCCTGTATACAATTGAAAGCATTCCTGAATGAATTGATTCCTACAACTTAACAATAATAGATTTAGTGCCGGAAACACTGCTTTTTCATTCTGTATGTAATGGAGTATGTAGCTATATAAAAATATAAGCCTTTTTTCTTATATTATATGTGTTAAATATATTAGCTTTAGCCAAATTCATGTGGTAAAGGAGTCAGAATATTTGGATTAACAAGCTTAGGCCTATTTTATTGTAATAACATAAAGTGAAAAGTAATGTTCTAAGCTGGAAAAGGCTTATAAATTCAAGGTGTGTTAAAAGTGTTTGAAGGTGTGTTAATTTCAAAACTACCCTGCTATGGGGAGGCTTCTACTCCATCTGCAATGCTATCTAAAATCAATTTCACCTCCAATCCAGCCTGTACCTCTTCAGCATTCCAAGTGAAGACTGCAGACTTTTCCAATCTGTCAGCCTCTGTTCTATAATGTTGTATTTAAACCTAATAAAATACTAAGATACTATGGCTTTGGGATTTTTTTTTTCTATAACAGTAATTAGCTATTTCTTATATTTGAAATGTCTTAATATGATGTAATTCAGTGAACTTAGAAACATTATGGGGTTGGAGATAATTATAACAGTGCAAGCAATGTATCAATGAAAGCAATCCAGTGGTGATGAGCTTCCAGGCTAACAGGGCACATTCTAATTATTTGATATCATGTTGTTTTGTCAGCAACCGTGACTGAGACCTACAGACGTGAAAGTGATCTGCTCTGTAGTGTACTACTTAGCAGCTCACAGGCAACTGAGCCAGAACGGACTGACCTGTTGTGTTTCTAACTGAATTAATTTCTAATTAGCCCGCATCATTGGAATTCTGGAAAGCTAGTTTCTGACTGGTTCTTCTTCCAGGTGAATTTGGAAGAAATTCCAAAGGCTAATTTTTTTAGTTTTTGTCTTTGAATCTTGCTGATGTCTATTATTTTTCAGTGACTGCTGAATGACAATGATTCAAGTGAGATTGCTATATGGTGTTTGTTAATTAAGGGCTGTTTTATTTTAGCATGACATGAAGTTGAAAACAAAACATTTGTTAATGTTCAGACTGTATTTCTTGTTAGTTTATAAATCTCAATAGCTTTTGTTTGGAGTTGTGCATGCTGATTTGATATGATTGCTAGTACTTATCTGTCTTTAATCTGATTTTGTGCCCATTATGTAGCACTGTTCTTTAGGCTTTTCAGGTTGCTCTAACCATATTACAAGCTTTTACCTCTGAAGATGCCAGCGATAGTTGCTGGGCAAAAACATCAGGATACCATATGATTAGAACGTGTCTGCTACTCTAGAAGTTGGAGGATCAAAGTAACGGACAGAAAAACACTGAAGTCTACAGAATTAATTTGCAAAATTAATTTGCAAAAATCTGTAAAACTGAAAATTCTTTACCATTTTCAGTTGTTATATTCTTTGTCATCTCTGCCATTCAGTTTCTCCTTCTCCATGTAATTGCAAAGTAGTTTATGGGATGGTTGTCCCAAAGGTGTTTTTCCAAGAGACAACTGAATTTTCTTGATCCCTGCCCCCAAAATATTTTGCTTCTCATCCAAGAAGTTTCTTCCATTCAGCTGAAAAACTAAACTGAAGAAGCTTCTTGGATCAGAAGCAAAATATCTTCAAAGAAAAAAAAAACCCAAGAAAGTCCTGTTGCCTTTTTGAAAAGCACCTTTTGAAAAACCAATACCTGGATGATTGAAAATCTTCATAGACATTTATGGGATGGTGTTTATCAGTTACTTACTGGTGCCATTGCTTTATATGGATTTACTGTTCTATAAATATCAGTATTTTATATTTTGACTTTAACTGCTTTAACTTAATCCAGTTTGGAATGAATTAAAATACTGTAAAATATTTCTTTAAAAAAAAAAGAAAGTCTATGTTTATGGATGAAAGAATACACACTAGCTTTATGGATTGTTTCCCGCTAGCCAAGTCAAGCATCCTCATACCAGACCTTTTCCACTGAGAAATCTTCCGAATATATTTATAGAGGTTTGGAGAGAGGAGAGTGAGGAAATAGGTATTACACATCTGTATTTGAAACCATTTCTATAATGTTGCATGTGTGTGTATGTGTGTAAACATTTAATGGCTACCTATAACTCAGTAGGAAGGCTGCATTTTAAACCAAATCTGCTAGAAATAAAAATCAGTTGGAAGGGATTTTGG
Organism: Toxicocalamus goodenoughensis; assembly: GCA_032468175.1. Taxonomy (NCBI): domain Eukaryota; kingdom Metazoa; phylum Chordata; class Lepidosauria; order Squamata; family Elapidae; genus Toxicocalamus; species Toxicocalamus goodenoughensis. The sequence continues at coordinate 23,726 of JANHFN010002877.1, read as the reverse complement.
AGATCTTCTAGTCCAACCTCTGCCCAAGGCACGAGTTGATATCTGAAATACTCAGTTTTGTAATAATATTAGAAAATCCTTGCTGAGTGCTTGTAACATATAATCTTGAGAGCTTTAAAAATAAAATTCAGATCCTGCTTTTTTTTTTTAAAAAAAAAAGAGATTGTAATGAAGCAAACCATGTAATTTTCCTTTTAAGACATTAATGACACACGCTTTCTCTTGCTTTCTGTCACCATAGTAGCGCTGTTCCTCAGCAACCACTAAATGCTTATTCTCACATTCTAGAAAAGCAGAAGGTGAATTTGCTGGAAATAATCTTTAGAGAGCCAGATCAAAGGCACTCTTCAATTATTCAGAATAGTTATTATAAATTAATGTACTTGAGTTTTTTATGGTAGTGAGGAGGGCCTAATGGCTAGAATTAAACAGGGTATTATTATGATGTACTATTTTGAAACAGAGCTTTTCTTGAGATGCCCTAATATAATTTGATTCCTTTCCCAGTTCTGGAGATCTTCAATAGCTTCTTAGTATAGAGATAAGGCTTTCATTTAAGAAAAATATGTGTATTAATGTTCTGTGCAGAAATGAACTGTATTTTATATGTATAAAATATGTGTATTTTACTTGTGCCAGTAAAAGAAAAGTATATGCTTGAAATGGCATAATGCAGTTTTTCATTTTTGATATGTGATTTGTCTTAGGCACAATAGCAATGCTGTCTTCCCTAGTCCCTGACCTAAACATCTTAAAGGAACTGAAATATACTGAATGAGCGATTTTTGGAAAAGAGTGTGCCTTGCACTAGAAATAAGTGTATAAAGATTTACAGTTAAGAACCTCATATAATTGATTACTAAGCTTTCCTAATAGTATTTATCAATCCTCGGAGTAAATTATGCATACAATTATTATGCAATCTGTATCAAGCTGTTCTAATTTACATTTTGTTGCTATTGCTTAGGAGTTATTAGTTTATAGATTATAATAAGTTTGCCCTAATTTTAAAACATTACAATGAAATTATTAACTGATATTATTAAAATTATTATCTAATTATTAAATGGATCTTGAAATATCATTCTATTAGAGAGAGCAACAAACACATCAGAAAATGCATGCTTATGCATAGTTCCTGTTCCCTGCCCCAGCATAACCATATAAGTGCAGCATACAATTGTTGTGAATTGCTATACATTCATACAGCCATGCAAACACCAGCAAATTTCAAAACAAAATCTTATCTTACTGAGTCATGAATTTAACTTGATATATAAAAGGTTCCATGTGCATGAATGTCCATACATTGACAAAACACAAGCCAAGAAGCCCACCATAATAGAAATGCTCACATATATTTATTTTATTCATCAATCTACCTATGTATTTTTAAAATAGTTGTATGATACATCATGCAATTTCAGGGCAGCTAACAGCATAAAACAATAAAAGCCTCGCAAGCAAAGATAGCAGCTCAAGCTTTCAAATAAATACACGTGAGCATTTCTATTATGGTGTTTTGTCAATGTATGGACATTCATGCACATGGAACTTTTTATATATCAAGTTAAATTCAGGACTCAGTATATGAAATTTGCTGGTCTTTGCATGGTTTCCAAATAACAAATCAATAACATCTGTCTAAACATAGATTGCTGCAACTGTGGAAGTCATTGCAACACAAAGGGACAATGTGGTAAAGATTGAAAATCTATTAGACTGAAGAGACGCAGAGGTGGTGGATTCCCCTGCCTTACATGGATTCAGGCAGAAGCTAATTAGCAGCCTATCAGGAATGTTTGAAGATAGGATTAAAATTAAAACATTAAAATGTTTTAATAATATTCATCAATGTGTATCAATACTTGATGAAATAATTGGATCAATAATCACTCCTAGTTCCTAAGTGTTTTCTGATATTTTGGCTCTTACTAACATGTAGGTACATGCTTGATAATGTTCTGTGCAGAAATGAACTGAAACCCTTAAATTGACCTTCAAATCTTCAAAATTGGCCAAATTTTCATACAAGTTAGAAACCGAGAATGAAGATCCAGTAGCAATCAGCAACCATATTATTTCTTTATCTGAATCTTTGCTTGAATATGTATATTTACATATCTATATACATGAAGTTTTAAGAAACATTTTAATTTTAACTTAACACTTTATTCATGTATCGTGTTTAGAATATCACTACAAGTTCCAACGAACCTTGAAGAAAAGAAATATTCAGAATGGAACTGGCTCCCATCATCAGAACTCAACAATGTGGGATGTTCAAATTTGCACTTATTTCTTCAACAGGAATTCAGGATCGTCAGAGCTCATGTCAAAGTCAGATTTCTTCCAAAACATCTATCCTGAAATTACACATAATGAAACCCCTAGGGAGGGAATTGTACCTTTAACAAGCAATTCTGGAAATATAAAACCTGAAACTAACAGGGACCACTTCAGCAAGGGGATTAAGATCAGGAGCAGCCACTCTTCTACGCCATCAGAGCTACCTCTTAAGTGGGTAGAGGAAAACAAGAAGCTGCAACAGTTGATAATAGAACTGAAGGAAAAACTAAGTCTCCAAGTGCAACAAGGTAAAAAAAAACATGGGGGTTACTAATTTTCACTGCTGGTGCTAATGAGTTCCATGATTCAGGAAGTAATAATGAAGGAAAGAGTAGCCCCTTTCTTGTATGCTCACATCCAAGTCCCCAAATTGTTGGCTTAGGGAGCTACTTTGCAACCTATTTGTACCTTCTAAGCCAGGGTTGTCAAACTCAAGGCCCACAGATCAGATCCGGCCCATGGGGTGCTTAGATATGGCCCATGGGGCCAACTTGGAAACCACAAAGTATCAGCCGGTGATGCTTCTACTAGCGAAAACAGAGTTCAGGAGGGCCACACTGGCAGAGGATTGCAGGAAGCTGTCGCAGCTGAAAACCAAGCTTGGAAGCCCATTTTCACGGGCAGAACGCTCAGGCCACTACAGGCACCCCAGCACAAGTGATATTGAGTTGGCCACATCCACCCTAGCCACACCCCCATCCCCCCGAGGTCAAACACAAGCCTGATGCAGCCCTCAATGAAATCGAGTTTGACAACTCTGTTCTAAGCCATATATACAAAATGGGAACACGATGGCTCAACAAAATTCTGAGCTTGTCAGCTAGAGAACTGGCAGTCCAGTTTCCACTGCATGATGGGGTGACCTCCTGTTACTGGCCCCAGCTCTTGCTAGCAGTTTGAAAGCATACAAATGCGAATAGAGAAACAGCACTTCAGCGGGAAGGTATCAATATTCCATGCACCTCAGCATATAGTCATGCTGGTCACCTGACCACGGGATTTTCTTCAGACAATGCTGGCTACCTTGGCTAAGAAATAGAGATGAGCACCATCCCCTGGAGTCAGAAATGATTGGAGAAGGAAACCTCCACCTTTATATAGACAGAAAACAGACTAGAATGCAGAATAAGAGAGTCGGAAGGACCCTTAAAGGAGTTCTAGTCCAGTTCTCTGCCCAAGCAGGAGACTCTAGAACGTCCCAGAGAAGGAGCTGTCCATGGTCTTCTTGAAACCTCCCCTGAGGGAGCACCCCCACTTTCTGAAGGAAAGTCTTTCTCCTGATTAATTGTTGTCCCTGTCAGGATATTGACTCTCTCCTTGATAAGCTTCTATCCATTACTTCTTATCCTGCCCCCAGGTGCTTTGAAGAATATGCTGACTCGCTCCTCTCTGTGAGAGCCCCTCAAATATTGGAAGACTGGTTTCGTGTCATCCCTCGTCCCTCTCTTCGTTAGACTCAGTTCCCGCAACCATTCACAATACAGTTTAGTCTAATCATCTCCATGGCTCTTTGCGGAACTCTTTCTATCGAGAATCTCAATATCTTTTTCGTATTATGGTGACCAAAACTAGATGCAGTGTACCAAGTGTGGTGTTACCAGTGCAGTATAAAGGGGTTCTAACACTTCCTGTGATCTTGATCCCCTTGTTGATGCAGCCTAGGGACTGCATTGGACATTTTGGCAGCTGCAGCACAAATGTGGCCCATCCCTTTGTAAAAGTATTTTAACCCACCAATAGTAGGTACGGAAGTAATGCAATGAGATTCCTTGAAATGGTCAAAGTTAGAATTACCAGAGGCTTCATATATGTATTTTTGTCTTTTCCCAGTGAAACTTGATGGCATGAATTTATGGAGGGGCTGCATCAAAAGGAATGGAAAGGATGCATATCTCTTGCTATAGAGTCTAGACCCATGGCATTTGGATTTCCATGCATGCAAAATAGTCCAAGTGGTGATATAAGAAGGCTTATGGACATCCTGAATTTGCAGGTTCAACTTAAAAAAATTAAATAGGATTCTGCCCTTCCTATGACAACTACTCAGCAGATATGCATTGCTGCTTATTGTTAGAAAGACCGTAAAAACAGGAGTAAGTAGAGTAGCTGGATTAGAACCTGCTAAATGCTTAAAATCACTGAAATTATAAGAACTAATTGCAGCATGATGGTTCATCTGGACTTGTTGCTATTATCAATTTCTTATGATGGATTCTCCCTTCAAAATCCAGGCAATTGTAATTGGGCCAAAGTGCAGAGAATGTCTAGGCCTATTTTGTGTCCTTATGACCCTAGTAAATAAAATCTAAAAGATTTTCGAAAGGCCCTAATGAATGACATTTTGAAGAAGTAGGTAAACTGCTTTATCTACTTTCTCAATGAAAACGTACAAACATGCACACGCATACATGCACAGACACAACACACAGACAAGAGGAGACAGACGGGAGGCAATAGTGTTTACAAGTCTCTGCTTTCTTGTATCTAGTAATCTTTTATGTTTGAGCAGCTTGTATGCAACTTTTTACTGGACTGAAAATATTTTGCTTTCTGTGAGCCAAGCTTGTAGGACATTTACTGTATCTTTTCAAACCTATATTGATTCTGCATAACAATTTTTGTTTTTGTTCTTCCAGATCATCCCTCTGAAGAGTTGCTACTCAGTGCTGAGCATCTTTGCAAGTCTTTCTCTAATCTCATTATTCAAGTGGCCTCACTAGCCAGGAAAACTGAAGTTGGTGGTAATAGCCTTTCTGGACTGTCCGATTTTCCAAGCTAAAACAAGATAACCATGAATATTATAGCTGTTTTTTTAAAAAATAACCATAAATTGAAACTGGCATAAACTTTTACATTCCACTATTCTGCTTTTTCTCTGGGTATACATACTCTGGTTTCTCTTCAAATAAAAAAATATTCTATTGCCCGTATATCTTTTAAAAAGCACTTATATTAAGCGCATGAAATTTGGTACATATAATACTGTTGCCCAGTGGTTCTCCCTGAGTGTCTGCATGTTGTCACAGGGGCTCCGCAAAGGCTTGAAGAAACGTTACGATTCAGATCTTGAGGGGGCCGTAGTCCTGGTCCATGGCCACAAAAGGTATTTAAAGGGGGTCCACGTTGAAGAAAAGTGGAGAACAACTGCAGTAGCGGATCTATAGAAATAAAATATGGGAACTCATCATAACCTTAGAATGTGTATAGTGGCTTTGTTTGAATCCATGCATTCAGTGTAAAAGAAAATGTGAAGCAAGGAAAAAAGCAGATTTCTTTATACTTTAAGACATGTACGCATTTCTAGAGGAACTCACGATTTACAACACAGAATCTTTAACCCAGTTTTAAGATGGTTTTATTGAATACTCATCTCAAAGGGAAAAGACACATCTTTTGTGTCTTTTGCATTCAGTCATAAAAAGAAATCTTTTGGGAATTTAAAATGCATGTTAATATTCATTGAGGAGAAGAGTCCAATGGCTTGATTATTGTAGTTTTACTGAAGATAAGATGATGACATTATAGGACCAGAAGATGTTCCCTTCTTCATCTGTCTTTCATAGGCAGAATCAGAATAGTGAACTTATATATATTATGCATTTATAACTACTGGCCCCTTGAACCAGAATTTCTTAAAACAAGCATATTTAAGTTGTCTTTGCTGACTGATGTCCAGTTGAAAATAAATCAGAGTCCAGCAAAAGTGAGTGGCAAATCAGCTTTTCTGAAAGTAATGAAATGAGAGGTAGCTGGAAAAAAATTCCATACCCTAATTAACAGTGAAGGCTTACTAGTGGACAAGCATCTATACATAAGAAATGATATTCATGCAATTAAAACAATAAACTGAAATAAGCCATGGAAAGAATGGACTCTTATCTCTAGATTTACTCTCTTCTTGTTATTGTCACTGTATTTTCTGGGATGTATAGGACCCCTTTCTTATTTGTTCATTTATTCTGAGAACTAGATTAGGAAGACCATCCATTATCAATTAATTACAGAGTATAAACTATTCAGAAATTAGCTGCTCCCAGAGGTATCTTGCAGAGAACTTGGAAATCCTAAAGCAAATTGTAGGTGGTAGCTTCTTAGCTGTGCTGCTCAAAGGAAGAACCAACAGAGATGAATTAGCACAATTGTTAATAAATTGTGATTTTAGGTTCTGCCTGCATTCCATGTTGCCTGTCTTGTACAATTATTGTGATAATATAAACAGAAGAGAAACAATGGAATTTATATTAGCTCTTTGGAGCAACAATTGAATAGTATCACAAATAAGACAACATTAAAAAGTGTCACCCTTATTAAACATCTAAAACTCAGCAAAGAATTTCTGGGGGGAAGGGGGAGGATTCATCTATATAAATCACTGAAATATCTCTGGTCTCCCCTTTGCCTTCTTACTTCACAACTTATTCTCTCTATTCTCTCCTCATCTTGACCAGATGGTTGAGACAATTGAAAGCACTGATTAATGTAACAGGTCACTTTCCCAGAGATCTAGGGGAAACAAAAAAAATGCTGTTTTAGAAAAGGGCCTAGCTTTTTCAAATATTTTAAGTTTTGTTTGGAGATAGAAATGTGAGCCATATTTCAGCAGGACTTTACTTCATTTGTTGTCTTGGGCGTTTGGAAACAACCAAGTAAACTTGGCAATTACTAAAAGAACAGCCAACTGCAAGCAGTAGAAAGACCATCCAGCTCAGCAGGTAGGTGTCTGTCTGTGTCTACATCTGTCTGTCTGTCTGCCTGCCTGCCTGTCTGTGTGAGCATGTGCTGAACTGTCCATGGTGCTGCTGCTGCTGCTGCGGGCAAGAGCACCTGGGTTACTTGCTCTATCCCACTTCACTCTGCAAACTCTATAGGGGGAAAAACTTACCTGTCTCACCCGAGTGAAGTCCTTTTGGAAAGCTGAAATGAATTGCTCCAGCAATGAATGGTACTTTTATGCAATTTTCTTTCTTCTAAGAATCAGAAGACTGTACTAGACCCTCCATTTCTTTCCCTTTAATAAAGATGTGGAAATGAGTGGCCTTTCTTTGTTTTGTGTCAAAATTCTAGGAGGAAACCCCCCACCATCTTTTGTTTTAAAGTCTGTAGCAGTCGCTTGACTTCAGGGATGTCATGTGATTATGCATCATAACCTGAGACCCAGTTCTTTTCCAATATATGACCTTGAAAGAGGACTTGTGTCGTCCCTTTTCAAGACTATTCTATAAATGAGAAGAATTATGTTCTAGTGTTCTTTTCTTAAAGGAAACCCTTTTTATGGGAGAACAGAGTTTCAAATTAGTAGTGTTTATTAACTATATGCCCTTGGTTGACAAACATCAAGTAGAAAAGAAAGACCCTGACCAAGGAACCACCAGAGGTAAAACTTCATTCCCGCCAACATTGGCAGGGTAAGCTTCTATATGCAAACAGGGAGCAAACCCCACTCCCTTCTAGCAAGGAAGAGGTCAGGTAAGGAACCATCTGTAAGCAAATGCCAAGTTCAGGCAGCACCAAGGGACTCTACAGCCCAACTTTGAACTGCATATATTGTCATCTGTTGGCATTATGCCCAGGAATGACCAGTTTTTAAGTAGCAGGTTGGCTTTGCTTTGCTTTGTTTGTTCATGCTTTGTAATAGTGTGGCAGGTACATGAGCTCACAAAGCAGAAGTAGATAAAACTGGTTGGCTGGCTGAAGGAAAACTATTCACTGAGTTTTTTTGCTCTGTGAGCGTGCTTACTGTACCTCTCCTTAAGTTTGGGTTTGTGTTTATTGTAGTAGCTTAGGTTTACAGTATTGGTTTGTTTATTTATCTTATGTAATACCATCCTTATTTACTCCTCTAATTTGAGTTTATACATACCGTTCATTTATCATATTTAATGTATTTACTTATTTAGGATTAGTTTAGTTTGGTTAATTGGTGATGGAAACATTCTTGTATTATGCAGGGAAACTGCTGTTTGAGGTAAGAGAAACTCTATATTATTTATTAATTTATTTGTCAACTTGCTTGTGTGAGTCTGGGATTAGTTCAGGATTGAAAGAAGTAACATGATAGGTAACGTGACATAAATAATGACATAAAACAGGAATCAACAGAATCTAGGTAAAAGTAAAGCTTCCCCTCACACAGACATGCTAGTCGTTTCTGGTTCTAGGGGACGGGGCTCATCTCGGTTACAAAGCTGAAGAGGCAGCACTGTCTGAAGACGTCTCCGTGGTCAGGTGTCCGGCATGACTAAACAACCGAAGGGGCATGGAACACTGCTACTTTCCCACCAAAGGGGCCCCTAGGTTTTATATTTGCATTTTACATGCTTTCCAACTGCTAGATTGGGACAAGTAATGGGAGCTCACTCCGTTATGCAGCGCTAGGGATTCCATTTGCCAAAGTGCTGACAAGCTCAGCCTCTTAGCTACTGAGCCACCATATCCTACCATGGAATCTAGGAAGAAGCAAAAATTCCTTTAGAATAAGTTTTAGAATTAGTTTTGAGCTTGATTATTTAAAAAAAATTCTGTACATCTTCTTTCAGGCCCTTTCTTGGTGAATTGTGTTAATATCTTCAATTTAAACATTTCCTCAGGATCCACCTCCAGAAAGGCTGGGAAACATGGATCTGTGGCCTTGCTTGGGGTGCACAAAGAAGCATGTAGCTGTGGGGTTGGTTGGAGCCCTCAAATCCCTCTTCCTAATTAATTTGTAACATTGCTTGCCTCTTCTAAATTTTATACACGGGGCTCATTTTTTTTAATATTTGGGGGCTATTAGCCTCTAAATGAACAAGGTAAGATTGAATTCAAGGTTTATATTGGAAGAAGAGTGCTATGAAAACATCACTTGAACAGCAGAACAAGTAAAGGCAGCTTTAGCTCATCCTGCAGTGATGTCATGAGGATTGTTGCTTAACAATGGCTAGTGAGGGTCTTCATGCTATTATTATTATTATATTATTATATTATTTATATTATATTATTATGTTAGAGCAACAAGAGGATCAACTGGTTGATTTATACTGTTTAATGTTGCTGCTAAAAATCTAACTTTTTAGGTCTGTCTCCGTAAATACAAGGAGAATCAAAAACGACATCAAGAGAACATCACTGAACTTCTGGCAAGACAGCAGGAGGAGCTGGAGGAAAAAAATGCAAGAGTTAGAGCTGTAAGTCATTCATTTCCCTTCCCATCTCTTTTTGTTAAACTTCTCTTTCTGTCTGTTTATTTTGATTCTGTGATTGATGGGGCTTCTTATATTGTCTGTATCTTAGTTGGAAGAAGAAAAGAAAAAGCTAGTCAGCAATATGGCAAACGCTGTTCAGGAAAACCGCAAGCTAAAGGAGCAATGTCAGGAAACTGAAGGAAGTGAGTATTATTTTAACTTAATACATTTTAATTATTTTTGTTTTAAAAATGAAAGTGAGTGATACTTATTTTGTTATTTTTGGCCAGGGCTTGCCCAGCTGAATACAGATGTCCGAGAATCCCTAGAAGATAGGAGGAGGCAACACCAGCTGGAAGAACTGGAGGGGGAAGTCGAAGAGATGTGCTCCAAGGTATACCGCTCTGGAATGCTTCACCAGCATAGAGAAAGATGAGATGCCACCTTTATGGGAAGAATGTGGGATAATCCCACTCACCAACTGCTGCTTCATATGATATTTACATAGGAAACATGCAAATAATAATAATAAAGAAATGTCCTTTCTCTGATTTTTTTTCCAGCTTTTCTTTTGCTGAGATTACAAATTCTGAAAAACATCTATCCCAGAGATGCTTCAATGCAGGATCTGAAGAAAAGCCTTGGAATGGAACTTTCCAGAAATCCCTTCTTTTCTTCCTCAAAACAAATCTGAAAGCTCCTTCTATGATCGGGGCCTTGAGGAGGCGAAGGGGCTCATGTGGGGTAAATGGAATTGTAGGCCATGTCAGCAGATGTGCAGCTGTCCAGAAGGGTCACCCAAGGCAAATAGGCCATGATGGATATCCCAGATTAACACCAATCTCATCTGCCAACCCGTACTGGACCAGCGTGGTAGATTATGGTCTATTCCTTCCACCTGCCAATACAACCTCAAAAATGGCCCTCATTCCCCAGAGGCCCTAGGGCAGTGATGGCAAACCTTTTCATCCTCACATGCGGAAAGTGCATGCCTGCACCCATAATGCACTCTCTGTGCAACCTTCACCCTCCTGCGCATGCAAATGTGAACCCCGCACACATGCCGTGCACCTCTGTGCATGAGTGCGCAACCCCACACACTATGTGACTCTGCGCATGCATGTGCATCTCACATGGGCGCCCTCCCCCTGTGCACGCGTGGCAGATAATCATCAGGCTGCCTTTGGACTTTGGACATAGGAACAGTCACCATTCGACAATGAAAATGGACACTCGACTAGAGCAACTGCTGATTGAACTCAACAATATGCATTGAGGTTATGACGAAAAGGTGAAAATTGAGATGATAGGACTCTGCACTAGAGGTACGGAGAATGGACAATGTGGCAGACTTGGTTTTCTCATCAACCAAAAGCTGGAAGAGTCTGTAGTAAAATTTCAAAGTATGTCAGACGGAATAGCCAAATGCATCATTCAACTGAACATCCAATACAAGCTTCAAATCCTTCAAGCTTACACTCCAATAATAAGCTGTAGTGATGATGAGGTTGAAGAGTTTTACAACAATGTGGCCTTCAAGACAAAAATGCCAATGCAAAATATGAATGAGTGACTTTTACGCAAGAATAGGAAGAACCTGGAGAAAAAGTGGCTGGCTCATATAGAAGTGGTGAACAACCATAATAGAGGTGACACACTAGTAGAGTTTGCTGAAGAACAAGAACTTATATCATGAACTAATTTTACAAGAAAAAAACTTGCAGAAAATGAACATGGAAGAGTCCATCTGGGTACACAAACGAAATTGACAGTATCGTGTCAAGTGATAAATCCACACTCTGCAATTCTACTGTAATCAATTGTTTTAATGTTGGAAGTGACCATAGAATGGTACAAGATAAAGTGAAGATAGACTTTGTCAAAAAGAGCTTATGAAAATGATAAGGATGATAAGGATGTCAGGAAAAATAAAAATAAAGTGGGATAAGCTGTTAGAAAAGAACAGCAATTTTGAAATTATCAAATCACTTTGCTCTATTGCAAGATTGGAAAGAGAGAAACACTACGGACCTAAATGAACAAATAGACTAAAACATCCTTGAATCTGCTGTAGCTATAGCACCACTGGAAAAACACTTGTCAAAAATCTCAGATGAAACCATTGATTTAATGAAGAAGAAAAAAGACAGACATTGAGGAATACCGATTGTTTCACTAATAAATTGGAGTACATTAAATTTTGTAAGACCATACGAAAACGTATCCAAGAAGAAATGCATTAGTTTAACATGAACCTTGTTGTAATGACGAGGCAGTCAAGTTCTTTGATCATGATCAATTGAATCATGATGACCTTTATTGGAGTCTAGTCTTGAATTTATACACATTTCCAATTATCCTCCACCACTGGTTAATTTTGGTTATTGCTTAACTTTCGTTACTGTTCAGCACAGTAATCCTTAATATTAATTATCTCTAGTTAAAGTCCAACATATGTTTACTTCCTCTCTCTAATCCTCCTTTAGGTTAGTTACTTCGTTTACATGAGTTGTATTTGCTTGGAATCATTCTTTATCATAACATTCCTGCAATTACAACTCTACAGATGTATACATATACATGGCACAAAAGCGAATTTTGCGTGGTTATCAGACAGATGGCATAAAGAACAAAGCTGTTACAGTATCTGGTAGTCCTGCTAGAAATACTTTGAAACCTCCTCCCAGAGGGGAGCAACAGAAACATACCGTAAAGTGGGTATGTGAGGTTTCTAACAATGCTTTGAGCTCTAAGCACATAGTGCCATGATGGCGAACCTATGGCATGCATGCTGGAAGTGGCATGCAGAGCCATCTCTCTGGGCACGCCAGCCGTTGCCCATTGCTCTTCCGGGTTTCAGCGCATGCCTGTGTGACGGTCAGCTGGTCTTCACATGTGCTGGAGCGCCAGAAACCGGAAAAACAACTTCCCGGCACACATGCGTGCAATGGCCAGCTGATCTTTGTTAGAAAGCGGAAGACCAGGTGGCCGACCCGCATGTGTGCACCAGGAAGATCAGCTTCCAGTTTCTGGTGCTCCTACGCACGCATGCACGCTCCCATTTCGGCACTCGGTGCTGAAAAGGTTTGCCACCACTGACATAGGACTTATAAGCAGTACCCTAAATAACAGGAAGCGAGCTACTTATAACCTTCTCAGCTGTCCTAACCACTCTCTGTAGGGACTTTCTATCTGAGGCACTGCAGCCAGCCACCAAACCAAACAGGGATGCAGTTTATTAAAACGCTCTCAATTGGGCCTCTGTAAAAACAGGACTGAACAGGACTAAAATTAGGAATGTAATGCCCTCTTAGTTGTTTAATGTATTAATGGGTGAATGTATTAGAAATACCTGTAGAAATATTAGAGATGTGTTAGTTGGGGTTATCAGTGTCTGCACACTTTTGTATGCAGTTAAACTTATTCTGAAGACCAAAATATTGAAAACACTACAATTCAGCCAAATAAAAACAAAGGGCAAAAGACCAGAGAATTAACAAAATTTGCAGACTGACTGAGCAGAAGTAAATCAGTCAAGAGATTGCCAGTGGTAAATCCAAATCCTTCTCAAGATAATCATAAACAAAACATGGTGACCTGCCTAGATATTTCTTTAGTGGGAGTACAATTATCCCAATTTAGTCACCTTGTTATTTGTTTTATTGCTTTTAAACTGCTCAGAATAATTTGACAAGTGGGAAGTCATAGAAATGTGCTAAATGAATGAATAAGTAGGTTTTTTTTCTGGTAATAAAAATAGAATGTTCTCACCAGATCAGTCATGATGGAAAATTAATAGGTTGCAACCAACTGATAAAAATAACAATGCAATAGTATTTGCAAAACTCTCTTGTGTATGCCATCTGGACAGCAGCCCAGGCAATCACGGGGCAATATATTAACCATCAGTGGCAAGGCACTTAGTCTAAATAGTGGGAATGTTCTTTTTTGTGCGACAGAAAGGATATTATAATTAACTATGGAGAGAGGTCTACCACAAAGATCACAGTTGCTGCTAACTCTTTGCAGTTCCATGTCAAGGACTCACTGCTTAATTTCCAGAATGACTCTCTCATGTCCTGTCATCATCGAAAAATGGATTTTTAAAGGAAAATTTGTTCTTTCTTTTAAAGAAGAGGCAAATTTATCAGCAAGGATTTTTGTGTAAGATGATGGATGACTTCAGACAGGAGTGTTGGGTTGTGTCAGAGAACACAGTCTCAAAATTCCAAATATAGTCTTTGAGTCTTCTTTCCAAAATCTTCTAAGCCCCCGATGGGCTCTAAAGTTGTTCAGATAATGAATTGTTTTGAAACTTATCCAGCTTTCAGAAAGGGGGCAAAATTTAGCGGGTTGTAGCAAAAATACACTTGTGAAGAGTAGATGACAGGAAACATTCTGATACTTATACAGGTGATCCTCAACTTATGACCACAACTGGGACCAGAACTTCCATTGCTAAGTGAAGCAGTTCCTTGAATTGTGCCCAATTTTACAATATTTTAGCTGTGATCATTAAGTGAATCACAGTTGTTAAGCAAATCTGATTTCCATTGACTGTCTGTCAGAAGCCGGCTGGGCAAGTTGCAAATGTGATCAAACGATTATGGGACACTGCAATCATAAAAAATGCATGCCAATTGCCAGATGCCCCAATTTGATCATGTGACTGTGGGGACATTGCAATGGTTGTAAGTGCAAGAACCAGTTGTAACCATTTTTCAACACCATTGTAACTTTGAACAATCACTCCCATCCTGTTGTTTATACTGCAAGCACCTAAAGCTTCTCTGGGTTCAAAGGATTAGCCGGTGACACCATCGTTGCCCGGGGATGCCCAGTTGAGGGGGCCTTTCGTGGCCCCATTAATGTGCCCATTGAAGTGGTACCTATTTGTGTACTTGTGATTGCTCACTTTCAAACAGCAGTTTGGCAGGAGCTGGAGATGACGGGAGCTCACCTGGCCATGCAACAGCACTCGGCACTCAAATGTAGGATCGATAACTATCAACCCAGCATCCTAACCACATAAACCACTGTGCTCCTTGAACAGTCACTGAATGAATGGTTGTAAATTGAGGGTAGCCTTAACTTACAATTAAGCCCAATATTTTTGTTTACTGAGAAATTTATTAAGTGAACTATGCCCCATTTTTGTCGCCACATTTGTTATACGAATCACTGCAGTTCTTAAATTAGTAAGTTATTAAGTGAATCTGGTTTCCCCATTGACTTTGCTTGCTAAAGGGGATCCCATGATTCTGGGACACTGCAACTGTCATAAATGTCAGTCACTTGTCAAGGCTCCGAATGTAAATCACATGTTCATGGGGATGCTACAACGGTCATAAGTGTGCAAAAATGGTCATAAGTCACTTTTTTCAATGCCACTGCAACTTTGGTCACTAAATGAACTGTTGTAAGTCAAGGACTACCTATAATCTTTTGTGAATGAGCAAACCCTTCCTTCTCCATCCACGTTTGCAATGTATTTTCCAAAGTTCCAGAAGGTTGCACAACTTTCAAGTTTTCCATACAATAGGAATCTGACTGCAGACTTTTGTTTCTTACCAGACTGAGTTTAAGAACCTTGAAGGGGGGAGGGCAGGACTTATGGCTATTTCAAAGCACTATAAGGAAAAAGGAAGCTGTATCTTGCCTGCCTTTGAGACAATCACTCTAATTTCTCTATCTACATCCAAAATATTTATTGCATTTACACCTACCCTCAATCAGAATAGCCCCCACTTACACAATATAAATAGAATTAAAACAACCAGGGGAGAAGTCTGTAGAGATTCTCAGTCATCCAAGTCATGGCTGTTCCAAAGGTGCTTTTTCAGGAGGAAACTGGACTTCCTTCCTTGTTTTTTTCTTTTGAAGACGTTTCACTTCTCATCCAAGCAGCTTCTTCAGCTCTGACTGGATGGTGGGGAATGGAAGGATTTATATTCCTTGCAGACAGCTGGTCATTTGCATCCTTTTAGAGGGTCATTAAGGTCACCTGGAGGTTTATCTGTGTCCTCAGGGTCACCTGAGTAGTGCAAATGTATGTGGAGCTTTCTTGGAACTGTTGAAAGGGCTGTGTTGTAGACTGAAGATAGATGATGTTGTATCCTTCTCCCTCTGTTGAGAGAGGGCTGTTCAATTTTGACATAGATGGCCTCTTTGACCCCTCTTTCAAACCAGTGGCCCTCTCTGTCCAACATCAGGATTTTGCTGTCTTCAAAAGATCGGCCTTCTTCTTTTAAATGCAGATGGACTGCTGAATCTAATCCTAGTGGGTTTGTTCTTCTATGTTGTGCCATGAGATTATCGTTGTTTTGTTTCCCAGCTTTCTGCAAGGAGCCTAAATTCTTCCATTCCCCACCATTCAGTCAGAGCTGAAGAAGCTTCTTGGATGAGAAGCGAAATTTCTTCGAAGAAAAACCAGAAAGTCCAGTTGCCTCTTGAAAAAGCGCCTTTGGGATATTCTCAGAAAATGTAATGGTACATGGGAAAGACCTTGGGAGACCAGGCAAAGAGATGCTACCTAGAGGAATTGTCAAATAAAAGAGGGCATAGTCCACAGACGCATAATGGGTTAAGAAAGGGGCTCAGGCTGGACCCTCCCTAGTAAAAAAAAAGTTGGCAGGAGATTGGTACTTTCACACGTGCAAGATTTTATTAATGTAGTCTCACGATAAAGTAGAATTAGCTTATCTGGTGAAGCTCTCTTTCTGGTCTCCTTTGGAAGAGTAATGTGATGATCTGGGGCGTGGCACAAAGGCAACACAGTCAGATAATCAATAAGAGTCCCTTTATTATCTCCAACTTTGCCCCTAGTGTCCAGGTTACCTTCTGGCTGGAGAAAAACTCTCCCAGGAACAGTCTGTGACTGCAGAAAATTCAGTCCAAAACATGGTCAACACAAATTGTAACTTAAAGTCCAAACAAGCCAAACTGAAGTAATTAGTTTGGCAGGGCAGGAACAAACACAGCAAAACTCACACAGTTGGGAAGACACCAGGAACACAGATAAGCCACGACAACAGAAGATAAAGTCATGTTTGTTCCCAACAGCCTGCTGCTTGCAGCCTGTCTTTTTTATAAACTGTGTTCCCAGCTGTGGCTAATAAAAGGAATCAGGGTCCTTTCCTCCCCATGCAACCCACATTGCTCTCTTCTCCGTTCCTCTCTGCTTGCCCTAGGATGAAGAGGGGGTGGGCCTGGTTTTTCCTCTGAACTCTCTCCCCCTTGTTCTATCTCTCCCATGATCTGCCCAGCCAGACTTTGCCCTTCCTCAGCCTCCTCCACAGCCAACAGAGCCACACTCCCATTCCCTGTCAGCTGTCCGGCCTCTTCCTTGGATTCAGACTCTGACAGGGTCATGTCAAGTAACAGGAGTCTTCTCCACCACCAACATTCAAAAACATGGATATTCTTTTTGTCCTCATTTTGATTTCACTGTGAATTACTGCTATGCATTCAACTACCAATCTGCAGTCTATGTGCTGACGGGAAACATACTTCAAGGTTGTCCCTTCACCCAGTGGAAGACAATGCCAATGATTTATATGCCATTGCTGCCAATTAATGTACTACACAATGTGTTATCTATAGATATCGTTCCCGCTTCCAGGAGACAATGCTGTTCCCCTAAAATAGCGTTAGGAATGGATCTCAATTTACATTGCTTGCCCACTTGCTCCCCCATTTTGTAAACGGATTGCCTTTTAATTACCTGGACTTGGATTAGGAGGACGAAATCACGTAGCTTCTAGTTTAAAACAAATGATATTTTAATAGATGTAAACCTAATTGGGAAACTGTCAATGAGCTTGCTCGGAAGTGATTAACAGCATGGAAATTCAGTCACTGATATGAATACCTATTAGAAAATGCAGGGAGATGCAAGGAGAGCAAATGAAACAGCCTTGCAGAAAGGAAAGTTTTTTTTAAAAAATTCATGTGCCTTCAAAATTGCAGAGAGGAGAGTAAAAAGGTTCATCTGCCTTCAAAATGTATCCATAAAACCTCTTTATTTCTTTTTTTATGCCTTCAAATCCGTGTTTGATTCCTGGCAACAACCTGGATTAGTCCCTGCAGTTTTCTTGGCAAGATTCTTGCCAGGAAGATGGCGGGGTGTGTGTGTTGATTTTATTATATTAATTTATTTGATTCTTCTTATTAGTTTTACTGTTTTAAATGCGGTTTTATATTCCGTCAGCCGCCTTGAGTCACCATGGGCGAATAGGTGGCAATATAAATCCAATAAATAAATAAGATTCTGCACTCTGGAAAGAGCGCAGAAAAGAGCAACAAAGCTGATTCGAAGGCCGGAGGCTAAAACAAATGAAGAACGGTTGCAAAAATTGGGTTTATCTACTCTAATGAAAAGAAGGACTAGGGATGAGGTGATAGCAGTGTTCCAATATTTGAGGGGTTGCCACAAAGAAGAGGAGGTCAAGCTATTCCCCAAAGGCCCTGAAGGCAGGACAAGAAGCAATGGATGGAAACTAATCAAGGAGAGAAGCAACCTAGGAGCACTGATGATGTTACCTAGTTTGGTAATGAAACATCTGCAAGAAAACAATCAAGCTACAAGAGCACCAAGGAACCCACAGATAAAAGATGATAACCACAATGGTGCAATTAAAGTACCACAACCTTGCCTAGGGGGAATCTTACACCATCACAGCAACTTTATCTCCACCAAAAAATAAGGAGAGGATATAAAGTATGTGAAAAAGTGCATAACATAGTGAAAATCATCTACAGAAGTTTGTTGTATAAGTGTGTGGAGTGTGGAATGGGAAATATGTGTGGAGTTGAAAATATAATGAAATGAATAAATGCAAAATGGAGAAATGTTCTGAAAAACGTTCATGCAGTGATTTCAAAGGGATGCAAACAAGAGGCAGCAAAATTTAAGGCTGGAAAACAAATGAAATGGACAGAGCCATGTTTCTGTAATTGGGAGATTTACAAGTTCCTTTGAAATTTGCACACTGTCCAATTTAACAACCTGTCTGGAGCTCTTAGTCATACTTATTAGATCGAAAAACTACTTTATTTTTAAAGGGGTAACAAACAAAAAACAAAAAAATCAAGTGTCCTTCAAGTTTAACTCAACTCCTGGATACATCTATTGAATTTTATTCACCAAAGAATGGAAATATTTGGAATTTTTACTTCTTTGTTCTCAGAGCTCATTTTTAAAGTTCATGTTCTTTCTTTGGGCATTAATACTCTCTAAAGATTTCCCATCAAACCTTTAATCCAAATGCTGAACAAAATGTTCCAGGTACTGCGAGGCACTAAGATGGAGGGGTTGGTTAAATCCATCAAGTCTGCTTTCCCTTACTTTGGCAAACAAAATCTCCCTCCCTCCTCCAGAAAATTTGTGCAGATTTTTGTGCACATATATCTGTCCATCTAAGACCCAGAAGAAAGAAGATTTGCAAAAAATGTACGTGCACCACAGGTGCTTTTCCTATGCATCTCAGTTCATTCCAGTTTTGCAAGCGTTTTCCCCCCTACTATAATGTATTGGGAAATATCCATTTCCCCAAAAGTGTAGCGGGGAGGGTCAGTCAGCCACATGGCACAATGGGGAGAAGAGAGGAGAACACACACACACACACAGAGAGAGAGAGAGAGAGAGAGAGAGAGAGAGGGTAAAGCAAGCAGAGAAGTAGTGTGAAGGAAATGGAAACAGGGAAACCAGTGGAGAAGGAGAGAAAGCAGAGAGAAATGTGTCCAGGCTCAACATTTTGGGCCTGGACAGTCTAGAACTGTGCCGCCTGCAGTCTGATCTAAGCCTAGTTCACAAAATTGTCTGCTATAACATCTTGCCTGTCAACAACGTCTTCAGCCTCAATCACAATAACACACAGGCAAACAACCAATACAAACTCCAGGCAAACCGCTCCAAACTCGATTGCAGAAAATACGACTTCAGCAAGAGTGGTCAATGCCTGGAACACCCTACCCAACTCCATTGTTACAGCTTGAACCCCTCACAGCTTCAACCTCAAACTGACTACCATGGACCTCACCCCATTCCTAAGAAGGGGGCATGCATAAGCGCACCAGCATGCCTCCCGTCCCTGTCCTACTATCTCCATTTCTCTGTATTTACTTCCTTTGTCCAGGTTTATGTTCATACCTATATTTGTTTTCTTGTACATGCTTGACAAACAAATAAATAAAATAAATAAAGCAAGCAAAGGAGGAGGCAAGGAGGAGGGGAGGAAGGTTTTATCAACCTGCCCTGTCCCACTTGGGGACATGATCCCTATGTGGTGGGGGTGGCTGCATGTGAGGTGGGACAGGTCTGAGGGAGGGAAAGGGGGGAGGGACAAAATTGTTTCCTCTGGGAACCATGGACTTTCTCACCAGGTACTGGGGAGGTGGAGTCTGGGGCTAACTGACTTTTGGACCATGACCTGATTGGACCATGTGATGGACTGAGTAGAAAGAGGAATGTGTTTTAACTGTGGGGGGGGAACCTGCGGGAATTTAGAGTCGGGTAACAGATAACAGATAATCAGAGTTGGAAAGGTTCTTGTAGGTCATCTAGTCGAACCCCCAGCCCAAGCAGGAGGCCCTACACCATTTGTAATAGATGGGAGTCCAATCTCCTCTTGAAAGTCTCAAATCAAACAACTTCTGAGGGCCAGCTGTTCCATTAGGTTTTCACCAGATGTGTCAATATGGCATGCCTAATAAATCTATACTTTGAGGGACATGCCTGCCTTGGAGTTTTGATTATGTTGGGTGTATTACTTGGAACCCTGACAGAGGGTGGGAGGGTGGGGGAGAGAGAGAGAGAGGGAGAGGCAGAGGCAGAGAGTGAAGTTGATCCAGAGAGAGAAAGAGAGCAGAGATAATCCAGGGAGAGAGAAGCTGATCCAGGTGAATGAGCAAGTCAGCAACCTGAGGCCAGTGCCATACACACCTGAAGGAAGAAAAGGCAAGCAGATCTACAGAAGGAGAGTGGAGGTGAACTGAGCTGGGTGAATGGAGGCGCCCAGGTGAGTGATCAGAACAGGCTGACTGACTGCCAGGGTGAAGGACAGACCGAGAGACCCTGAGATGTTAGACGAGTGACTAAGGATGAGAAGATGCCAAGTTACCTGGGGAAAAAAAGATAGAGGGATCCTGACTCTTGAAGCCCTTTCAGGAGTAGCACTTCACGGGTTTTGGGTGTGCAGGCAGCTCTTTATTTTTATGCATAGACTTGCAAGTTGCAAATTGGATCAGAAACTTGAGAAATGTACATTTTCTAGCCAAAGAATGCCGTCCACTTCACACTTGTATTCAAGGGCTAAGGACTGGGAAAGATCACATCAAACCACAAATAAAAGAAATTTCTTTTCCACCCCAGCAGAGCAAGAGAAAATCCTTGCAAGCCAGTTCCTGCCTCCAGTCACTTTTACAATTAATTTCCCAGATAAGAGGGGGTGTTTTTCCCCCCTTTCACAATGACTGTATGCAAAGGATTATAATTGAAAGGATTTATCTCACAAAATAGAATTCCAAGTCATCACCAGATTAAAAACCACTATATATTCAGTCTCACTTTATTCCATTGATCCAAAGCATTCCAACCAAGATGAAGGTCTTTCCTTATTACATGGCAGCCCTTCTTTTTTTTCTTGTTAGAAAGCATAAGGCACCTTCTTTTCCAACAGTTCAAGCTGAGCCAGATGAAAGACCCCTGATGATCAGTGGAAGTCAAAAGAAAAGATGTTGATTCAACCAAAGCCTGCAAAGCAACAGTGAATAGCAGGCAGGGAGAACTCCTTGGCTCATTTTTTATAAGGGTTTGTAACATAGAGGAAGGGACTCAGTGGCTCAAAGCTCACACTCTGCTCGGCTCCAGCATGAGTCCAAAAGCTCGGAAGACTGAACCTCTGGTCCTGGTGACGGATCCAGATTGGATCCTGCAACGTTATCCTGGGAGGCACATATCTGCCTTCATTCATGGGAGTTACTGTCCGCATCAAATGCCCACCTCAATCCAGACAAGCTTCCAATCATCCTAAGATGAATCAATTGCACATTTCGCCAGAGGCTCACAAGTACACCTTTTGCATTACTCAACAGAACAGACACCAGCATGGAAATGACAAACGCATCTGCCACAATAAAGCATTAATTAGCCCTAAGGCCAAATTTCAGCCTACACTCAATTTTCTTTTCAACCAACTTGGACTGCCACTCAAACACTTACCGTCAAAGGAAAGGCTGTTGGCTTGGCAGTGTATACCGAAGGGAGAACATTGTTGAATAATGTTGATTGGATTTTAAAAAGATTGGCAATTTGGCAAGCATGTCATCTGTTCCTTGTTTGTTTATTTTTCTCAAAAAAAAATAAACTATCTGGCGGATGTCAAATCTAAAATGGATGGTGCTGGAGTAGTTCTTCTAATGAAGTACAGGGAAAGAAGGATAATATAGCAAGAAAGTGCATTCGGTTTTTTTTACAGCAGTATAGATGGTTTTTCTCAACCTTGGCAAGAAGTCTGGGTTTCAGCTCCCAGAATTCTCCAGCCACTCTATTCTGGGAACTGAGGTCCAGACCCCCCAACATTGCCAAGGTTGAGAAACACTGAGTTAGACAAACTACTGTAGAATACATTTAATTATTTACATGGATTTAGTCTGATTTTGTTGAGCAGCAGAACTCCAGAGAAGAGATTGATGGATAGATGGACGTTCCATCTGCAGTCAGGTTTCCCAGCAAGGAATCAAAAAATCCCAACCCAACATCTGTCCAATTGGGAATTCAATTCTATTTCAGACGGATGCCAGATAGGAATGGATGGGCCAGACTGAGTCATTAATTCAGGAACACATTTCAGTCTGCTTCTATCTTACCTTCCCACCTCCTCTCTCTACTCCTCTTCCTTGCATTTCAATATGTAGCTCTAGATGCATTTTTCCTTTAAAGTGCACTTTTCTAAACCTGTTGTTCATGAAAAAGTTCATAAAGGACAACACTTAAAGCCCAATTAGCAAACCATGGACTGAAAATAATAAATAATTAAATAAATAATGGAAAAAAAATAAGGGGCGTGCATAAGTACGCCATTGTGCTGCCTGTCCCCATTGTCCTATTGTCCCCATTTAATCGTACCTATTTTCTGTATTCTTACTCATGTTTATATTTATGCCTATTATTTTGTAAGCAATTGACAAATCAAATAATAAATAAACAAACAAACAAACAAATAAATAAAATTAGAAGAAATTCTAATTCTAACAGAAATTCTAAAAGATAATGATATCCCAGATTGAACCTTAGTCCATGAATCGGGTCAAGTTGTAATAGAAATTCCAATAGATATCTCTAGTAATCACATGCTTGAAATTTTGACACATCCTCATCATCCCAAAAAAATCAATATCTACCACAAAGAAGAGGGGGTCAACCTATTCTCCAAAGCATTTGGAGGCTGAACAAGAAGCCATGGATGGAAACTAATCAAGGAGAGAAGCAATCTAGAACTAAGAAGAAATTTCCTGACAAAACAACCAGTGGAACCACTTGCCTCCAAAAGTTTTGAATGCTCCAACGCTATAAGATTTTAGAAGGGATTGGACAACCACTTGCCTGAAATGGTCTAGGGTTTCCTGTTTGGACAGGGTTTCTAGACTAAAAGACCTCTATGGTCTTTTAGGTCTGTTATTTTGTTAATAAATCTATCCTCAGAGGGCAATCATAAGGACACTTTTCCCAGAGGAGCAGTTGATGATGATGTGACTCAAATTACTGTTAACTCTTTGTGAACTCATAGACAGATAGAAGTTCTCCAGGGGAATCCATTCCCAACCTGGTTCTTCAGATCTTTCACTACATCCATCATCTCTGTAACTAAGTCCATCCACTTGATTGATGGTCATCCTCTTCCCCTCTTTCCTTCTGAGAAGAAAAATTAGTGAACATAAATTCATCCATTCATCCATTCATTCCTTTATATAATTTATACAGCCATCCATCTCATCTTAAGACTTTTGGCTACTAAAAAGTAAAATCATGACAAGAAGAAGCCATCCAACAGTACTACAAGGAAGCTGAAGCTGCTAAAAGGTATAATTCAGTCAAGCTGTACATATTGGGATCTATTAATAGTTTGGGGGCCAAGGGAATTGTTAGGGTAAGCATACTGACCTAACCCTGTATTTGGAGTGAAGTAAAAATAAACTAGGATTGTGAATATGTAACAG
>JANHFN010002875.1:65338-78667 GCA_032468175.1 Toxicocalamus goodenoughensis | reverse complement strand
TCAAGGGCAACCTTTGGGTGGTCCGGGGTAGAAAAGTACAGCTGGGTGTCGTCAGCGTACTGATGAAATTTTACCCCTAATCCACGACTTTACTTTACATATATACACATAAGTCCTATATCATATTCTTCTTTGAGATTTCTTTAGTCATTTTCACAAACATCTTTACTCATTTTTTTAACCATTTATACCAAATGTTCCATATTGTAAAATATTCTGCTTCCCTGTTTTTTAATAACATTGTTAGTCTAATCATTTCTGCGCATTGATGTATCTTTATTAATTACTGCTAGATCTGTGGGTCCTTTTCTGAGAGCAAACTCCGTTAAATGCAGGTTTATAAAGAATGGGCAAGTTTGGGCATGTGTGGCTCCTCCAAAGTTCGGTTCCTTCTGCTTGCACAGCGTAATCGTTGACATAAATACGTAGGTGTGTTTCCTAAACATTAGGAGGGTGGGCATCACATTCAAGAGGACACCCACAAGGGGTTCTTTACCACTTCACCTAACAGCCAAGCTCTTGATAGGGAAGGCATTTTCAGAAGGGTTTGTCCTGCTTATTATCTAAGTAAGTGGATGAGTTCATAGCAGGAGAAACCAGTCCAGTGGATAATCTCCCGTCCTAAGCTGTTTAAGGCCTTAACGTTCAATAATAGTATCTTCAATTTCGCAAATCTTTTCAGCGCAGCGGTTGTATGTTTCAGTCCACATCCAGCCCTCTGAGCACATGCATGGAACATCAAGCAGAAGAAGGGACGGTTTCTGCTTACCTTGCTCTTTTTCTTCCCCCTAAAGCAACGGCAGTGGCTAGCCCAGAGGAGGGGTGACCATCACAGCATCCCCAGTTGGTCATGTGATCAAAATTCGGACACTTGGCAACCGACTCTGATTTATGACGATTGCAATGTCCCAGAGGTCACATGATCCCCTTTTGTGACCGTTTTATAAGCAAAGTCAGCTGCAGTGATTCACTTAACAGAAAGGTTGCAAAATGGGGCAAATTCACTTGACAGATGTTTCGCTTAGCGACAGAAATGTTGGGCTCAATTATGGCCGCTAAGTCGAGGACTGCCTTTATTCTTTTATTTGCAACAATATAAAACATTAAAATATTAACAGGGTGAAATGATACTGCTAGAAACCGGGCATCCTTTCTAAAAATTTACAAAGTGAGGACTTGAAGAAGAAAAATTGGAACCTCATGATTAAAAAAAAGGATCACTGTTTTCTTTTTTTCACGATCGGATTCATGAGTACCAGGTGCCGTGGATGGTACCACGGGCAGTTGGGGTACGGTCATTGAAGGTGTCTTCACAGACCAGCTGTAGCTCCATATGGAGAGAAAGTGTGTATGTGTGTGTGTCACATTTGCAAGGGCTCAGGTGAATTTCTGCTGTCAGCGTAATAAATATCCTCATAGGTGACCTTGAACAGAAAATTTTGCCAGGTGTTCTTGTCTATTGGAGAATTCCACCCTTCTGCATCTCTAACTTGAGATGTTTCAGCCTCAGCACACAGCATGGGCCAGAGTCTTGATGTATAATAGCATGGCACTTGGCTGAGCTTTTTCAAACATTTCGTACAATATCTAATTACCGTTGTTACAGTATTTCTGTAAGATTACATGCTATTATCCTCTCGCAGGGCAGAGGGACTGAGGTTCATGGGGACATACAGCAAATCTACAGTGAAAATGAGATTTCAGCCACAAATTCAAGGCTACAGCTTGATCTCTGGGGTAAAGAACTTGAACCTACTGACTTCTTGAATTTTTGTTTTTAAAATTCGGGTGTTGCATTGAAATTAGCTTTTGGTAGATGGCTGCCTATCCGGGGCATTTTGGGCTCAGGAATTCAGAATTGAAAATGCAGCACTTGTGAAAGGCACCATGTGTTACTTTTAACAGAGGGCTGCAATTAAAGCAAATCTATTTGGGGGATGGAAGGCTTGTGGCTTAGTTTAAACTGTGGCTAAGCCTTCCCACAGGTCCCCAGCCCCCAGGCCGTGGACCAGCACCTTCCCTGTCCCGCCAAGCAAGTAAGCAAGGCCCTATTCACATACATGCGAGATTCAGGATCCAGTTCGCAGAAAACTACTCTCCATGGAACCGGTCCCTGGAACCCAAAAGATTGGAGGCCACTGACATAGATAAGTGGTGTTTGTCCCACTTTGGTTACTTAAATGATGAAATAAGAATGGCTCCACTCTAAATGTATAATTTAGAGCAGGGGTCCTCAAACTTTTTAAACGAGGCAAATTCACGATCCCTGAAGACTGTTGGGGGCCCCCCAGACCGGCTGGGTGGGTGTGGCTAGGTCATGTGACTGGGTGGGCGTGGCCAATTTAGCAGTCCATTAAACAATACACACAAATTAAACTTGAATTTGTTATTCTCCTGGGGGTGGGAAGCTGGTTAGTGAAGGGATGTGGTTGCCTTAGGGTGTGTGTGAGGGATTTCTGGTTTTTTTTTTGTGTGTGTGTGTGTCTGTCTTTCTCTCCTTCTCTCTGTCTCTCTCTCTGTCTGTCTTGTCTCTCTCTCGGCTGGAGAGGCCAAAAATGGGCCCGTTTTTGGCCTCCAGAAGGCGGGTGGGGGCCGGCGGGTAGGTGGGGCAATGTGGCTGGGGTAGCCTCGTGGTCCCATGCGGGCCAGATTAATGGCTTCGGTGAGCCGTAGTTTGAAGACCCCCGATTTACAGGCTGCTAGGCTCAGTTTGAAAATATTTGGAGTAAACTTAAAAAGTGATTGGATTGGTAGTTATAATTAGCCATTGTTAAATGCTGATAACATATCAGGAAGGGGTGCTAGTACTTTTGCTGAGGCCCTAAGAGAGAGTGCAGAGAAGAGCAATGGAGATACGGGGCTTGAAAGCCATAGGACGAATGGCTTAAAGGAACTGGGTGTGTCTGTCTTACCAAAGAGAAAGACTAGGGGTGAAAGGATAGAACAGTCTTCCAATATTTGAGAAGCAGTCACAAAGAAGAGGGGGACAACCCATTCTTCAAAGCACCTGAGGGCCAAAGCAAGAAGTAACAGATGGAAACTAATCAAGGAGAGGTCTAACTTAGAACTAAGGAGGAATTTCCTGACAGAGCAACTCATCAGTAGAATGGTTTTGCCTTCAGAAGTTGTGGGTGCTCCACCACTGGAGGATTTTAAGAAGTAATTGGACAGCTATTTTTCCAGAACGACATAGGGGCCCCTGCTTGAACAGGGGATTGATTGGACTGGAAGTCCTCCAAAGTCCCTTAGACTTTGTGGTTTTATAATTAACCCAGGTAGAGGGCGTTTTTTTAAAGGAAGGAAGACATTTGAGATGTAAATAAGAGACTACTGGGCCCAGCACCTGCATTTCATGGAACTTAGTAGTACACCAATCACCTTTCACTTTCCAAACTTATCAATTGGGAGTCCTTAAGTGGTGGATCTAATTCTGTAGAACACAAGCAGGCAGGTATGACAAGGTACAAGAAGAAGAGATTGAAACAGAGAAATACGTATTATCCCACGTAACACAGCTTAGGAAGTGAAATGGGTATATTTTCTAATCTTGGCTGTTCATATTTAACTAGAAAGGCGCTTACATTCTCCTTTTCAGGGCTTTCTTAATTCAGAAGCCTCTGTATATAAAAAAAGAGAATCTGTACATGTGGGCAAGTATTTCAAAGACGTGCTTTGTGCTGCAGAAGGACTTGGCCAACTTGTGTAGAAAGCAGTGAACATGTTTTACTTCCTGGGGAAGAAGAAGAATAAAGGAAAACTAAGCCTTAAGGGTTCAATCTCTTTATTCCAGGAATTTAAAGGTTTCATTTGCAAGCGAAGTATTATAACAGGAGTGGCACATTATTAATTGCCCATGAAGGATTATTTGGAGGGTGTGGTTCTGACACAACTAGATATAGTCACAGTTATAGTCTGATTCCTACAGGGAAAGGAAGTGAAAACTTCAGACAAGCCGGATTACTCACTCCTCAGATGACATCAGAGTTGATAGCATGTGTTACACACACCCTGGTTTGGCTGCCCTACAGGGTTGGGACCCTAACCCACTTAAAGGACTAGGTTAGGGGCAGATAATCATGGTGAAAAATTTATCTGTGGGTGGTTAAGAATTGAAACCAGCTTAACTGCATAAAAAAAATCAAAGCACAGCCTGTTAAGCCATATTTCTGACTGGTGTGGTAGTAAAATTAATGGCTATGTTGGCTTGGGGGGGGGGAGGGGGCTTCTATCCAGATCTTCACTTGGCTTTGAAGCTCATTAAAGTTGTATGAACTGATGTCGTCGCAGTTTGCTTTGCTAAAGCGTACCGATCCTGTTATTTGCTACAAGTTTATGATACAACTGGGAGCGATAGTTTGAGAATAAGGAGATAAAGACTCAGGTGGAGAAGGAAGTTTCAGGTTTTTTGAGAGAGGGCAAGGATGGGACTCCCAACATATGCAGCTTGAGTCACCTTCCTCACTTTCTTCTTCCCATTCTTCTTTCCATTCTTAGTATAGCAGATGTTTCCAACTTTAATTTGGCAAAGTTCAGGGCTCTTAGATTATCAGGCGGGAAGAATCAGGGGCACACAATTTAACTTCCAGTTAGGATGATTTATTGCTCATGCCTATACACCAGAATCTAGCTAACTAATGGGTCAGCACTAAATTGGCACTAAGTAAGAATCAACAGAATTCGAGAGGTTGGCCATAGATCAGGGGTGTCATATCAAACTGGTGGCCTGCGGACCGGATGCGTCATGAACAGGCCACACCCACCCCAGTTCTGTGAATGGGAAAAACGTAAAATGTCGCATGACGGCAACGTGACATGGCAAGTGTGATGACCCATAGTCTCTCAAAATAACCCAAAACACACATAAAAGTCCGATAAGGCCTTCAATTTAGCTTCACTGTTTTATTAGGCACAGTTTAAAGTCACAAAAGTAAATAATGAGGCAAAAAGAAAACCAAAACAAACCACATTGACGAGAGTTTCGAAGCAAGCCAAGGTATCTAATCTCCAGGAAAATAACCAAGGAGAGTCCATGGGAAGAACGCAAGCAAAGATAAACCTCTTTCAAAGCAAACACTAAACTTTGACTCCAGCAATTCTGACTGCATAGTTACAACTTATATATAGCTCCCAGCTGCAAGCCACGAAGAGGATCATGGTAATCTCCTCCTGAGCAGACCTCACTTTTCTCTGATCCTCTCTTCCCTGTGTGCCCTAGGATGGATAGATCCTCCTCTGATTGATCAGCTGGCCTCTGCCCTTCCCCAGCCTCCTCCACTACCTCTGGAGCCAGACTCCCACTCCCTGTTGGCTGTTTCTCCTCTTCCACAGAGTCAGTCTCCACCACGAGCATGACACAATATATGTGTTGGGGAAACCAAAAGGTCAAGCTATAAAAAGGCTTTTTAGAAGAAAAATACTTTAAAAGAAAAAGTCTTAAGCACACAGACAATCTGTCTCATTGTGGGGAGCTGATTTAAATGAAGAAAGTTTCCCACAATTCCAAGCCATTTGCAGCCACAAGTAGTTTCTACTGGGAAAGGATTTTGGGAAGTCATCCTGTCCTTTTGATAAGACTTCCTCTCTGCCACAATCAGATAAAAAAGGGCCTGGTTCCCCATCACAGAATCTCTTCTTCAGAGCAAATGGAGTAAAATATCACAGAGGAAAAGTGTAGGAAAGAGCAACAAAAATACTACGGGGTCTGGAAACTGAATCATATGATGAACGATTGTGGAAACTAAGTATGTCTGGTCTAACAAAGAGAAGAACTGGGGTGACGTGATCGCTGTCTTCTGGTACTTGAGGGATTATCACAGGGAAAGGGTTTTTTTTAACTTATTCTCCAAGTGCCTGAGGACAGGACAAGAAGCAATGGGTTATTAGAACTTTTTATTGGCCAACTGTGATTGGACACACAAGGAATTTGTCTCTGGTACATAAGCTCTCAGTGCACATACAAGCCACAAGTGATATATCATGATTATAATCATAAAAATACATTCACCATAAATCATAAGATACAACACTCAGGGACAGTCATAGGATACTAAATAAGCAATCAACATAAATCACACTAAATAAAACAGTTAATATAAATTGTAAGATACAAGCAAACAAAATGGATAATAGTAATACAGCCCTACTAGGTAGTTTGACAAGAGATGTGGGAATTAGTTATTTAGCAGAGTGATGGCATGGGGAAAATACTGTCCTTGTGTCTAGTTGTTTTGGTGTGCAATGCTCTATAGCATCGTCTTGAGGGAAGACTGTGAAACAGCTTATGTCCAGGATGTAAGGGGTCTGCAGATATTTTCACATACCTTCTTAACGGCCATTAAAGAATGATCCAACCTAGAATGAAGGAGAAATTTCCTGACAATAAGAATGATTCATCAGTGGAACAATTTGCCTTCCGAAGTTGTGTGTGCTCCATCACTGAAGGTTATTGAAGAGGTTGGACAACCATTTGTCTTGGAAAGGTATAGGGTCCCCTGCTTGGACTAGAAGACCTCCAAGGTTGCTTCCAGCCCTATTATTCTATGTTCTACAGAGAATAGTCCTGACTAGAGTCTTTCTAAAGAATTATCTTTTGGTGTAAGTGTGGAGTAGTCAACTGAGGCAAGAGAATAAAATTTGCATCAGTCCTGTTGATGAGGAGAAAGGTAATGGCTGCATTATTAAGACAAGTTTTGCTGAACAAAGACCTAAATTCAGCCATAGAAGACTCCCAAAGATGGTCCATAAAATTCACAAAGATGAAGAGTTAAGAGAATCTCTGATCACAGGGTCATAATTTGAAAGGCACAATATCAAAGGAAAGAGGAATGGGGAGGGAAGAAGAATATTGGAGTTGATTTTCTTGTTTCTAAATGGGAAGAGAAAATAAAATCTAAGAATGTATCTAAAGACAGAAAGATCTAATGAATGGATGGAATGACGTTCTTCCTGTGAATGTCAGGATGATTTGGGTCCCAATGGACGTTGATCTCCTAATTTGTAATGGTAGTAAGTGGCGATTCATGATTGGTTCTTTATCCCCAGGTCAACTGAATGCAGATCTTTTTTGCATTCTGATGGCTGATTTAGAATGCAGAAAGAATAGAATAGAATAGAATAGAATAGAATAGAATAGAATAGAATAGAATAGAATAGAATAGAATAGAATAGAATAGAATTCTTTATTAGCCAAGTGTGATTGGACACACATGGAATTTGTCTTTGGTACATAAGCTCTCAGTGTACATAAGAAAAAATAAAATACATTAATCAAGAATCATAAGATACAACACTTAAAGATAATCATAGGATACTATAAGCAATCAAATCATACATAGGTTACTAATAAGCAATCAAATCATACTAGGAAACAAACAAAACTATATAAATTTTAAAGATACAAGCAACACGGTTATAGTCATAAGTGGGAAGAGATAGGTAATAGGAAGGATGAGAAGAATAATAGTAGTACAGTCTTACTAAGTAATTTGACAGTGTTGTGGGAGTTAGTTGTTTAGCAGAGTGATGGCATTTGGGGAAAAACTATCCTTATGTCTAGTTGTTCTGGTGTGCAGTGCCCTATATCATCATTTTGAGGGTAGAATTATGGCAAACATAGGGAACTGGAAGAGCTAGAATTGCTTAGATCCACCCATTGTTAGATGGAACGTGGACAATTGCAGCAGAAGAGAAATCCTGACAATTACTATTTAATTCATTCCTTTCTCTGAGCTTGGAAAAGCTGTAACTCTTTTTGTTAACAGTAGAGGCTCATTACAAGCTGCCTTTCTATCCAAGCAGGAATGTCAAGAAATATGGAAGATGTACCCCAGTAACCACTTGAGCAATTCTTGGCTCGTGAGTGGTACTGAGAGAGCCTAAAGCATCCTGCTCAGATTACAAGGTTCTTTTTCAAATATTAGTACTTAAAAAAATTATAACTGCAGCAGCAGTTGTTGTACAGCGTCAAGTTCTAAGTGCTTCTTTCAAAAGTTGGATTTTTGACACCAAAATGCAGGGTTTGGTTCCCTCTTGAAGAAAAACTGTAATTGAGCCCCAAAGACCTTCCTTGAGAAAATATTCTGAAATTCCTCATGTCAAAAATGACTTTCCTGATTCACTTCTACCGTTATCTGAAAATGCAACTGGTCTTTTGAGCTTAACTGAGATTGCAAGAAGGAGATAAAGAATTTATCACTTCCCATTGTGAATTGCTTTAATTCCCTTTTGGGTCAGCCCAGATACTGGATAATCAGAAGACCTTCCATCAACAAATTAAGAAAGGTGTGCTCTGTGAAAAAGAAGACTGGTTTTTCTAGCAAGCTTGATCTGGATTCCAGAAGGATGTGTTTTTATCACACAGAGAGGCACCTGTGTTATATTAGGGTTAGGGACTGTTCAAGAGTGTGAGACAAAAACATGTGTATGTGGTTGAAGGTGAAAATTTTTGCATTTAATCTTAGACTTCCACCTGTAAACATCTTTCCCTTTTCCCCACACCATAACCTCCACTGACACCTACATGTATAACAGAATGACTAACACAACATTTTTCAGCAAAATATTTCCATTTCTAGCTTTTTCTTTTACCGTCTTAATCTTTTTCTTGTATTGCTTGTTGCAATAAATACATCTGAGCTTTC
Organism: Toxicocalamus goodenoughensis; assembly: GCA_032468175.1. Classification (NCBI taxonomy): domain Eukaryota; kingdom Metazoa; phylum Chordata; class Lepidosauria; order Squamata; family Elapidae; genus Toxicocalamus; species Toxicocalamus goodenoughensis. The sequence continues at coordinate 70,028 of JANHFN010002875.1, read as the reverse complement.
AATAAATTGGGCAGACATTTTATCACTGTGTAAGCCATGAAAATAATTGCAGTCTGAGCATAGAACTATTTCTCCTTATTTTTCTCTTCTTTGTTTTTCTTTTTCCAACAACTCGCTACCTTAACTACAGGAATATGCTGCTTTCTTTGACCTTCATTTCCAGTATTAGCAGAGCCAAGAATAAAACTAGGTTTGGCTTTCTTCCCTGCTCCCTGTACTCCCATTCCTAACCTGTCATTCATGGCCTAGTCAGGATGAATTAACTGTGGGTTTCTTGCAATTGTTTTGTGGGAGAGAGGAGGTTGGAGATGGCCTTTTGGAGTTCTCCCTTCAACTTATGGGCTGAGAAACTGGATGGACACATTTTTATGCATTTCTCTGGCAATAACATCTCCAACATTTTTATCCAGAGCAGCTCCCTCTCTCTCTTTTCATGACCAGGGTATCAATATTACTGGACCTACTAGGACTAGTTCCCTACTAATATAATCCCCTAGGAGTTAATTGAAGTGTAGGAAACCAGGAAGGTTGGAAAGAGAGAGATCATTATATCATGAAAGTCATGATATTCATACGCAATTCTTGGCCACTTTGTGTCTCAATAAGTCCAAGAACAACGACACACTCCACTGATCATAATCCCTTCCCAATTCTCTTCTTCTACCAAAAGCATATTCTCCTTCATCAGAACCAAATGAGAATTGTTAAAAAGCAAAGCAAAGGAGATTTTCCCCTGCCTGGAACTAATGTGTCTCACAGCGGGCACCATTTTTAGAAGAAGCATTACATTAAAAAAAAAAAAAGTAAACTCTGCACACAGTTAGAAAAATGAAGGAACGTCTCTCTTGTGAGGTCCTATCCCTATGGGTTCCCCCCTCCCTCATGTCTCTTGTCTTAATCTTCTAACCATAGCCCTCTGCACCTTGATTATTATTTTTTAAATTGAGCCAAAGAGTTTAGTCATCCTACAACAGTGCTTTTTTTTTAAAAAAAGAAAAAAAAACTCTCTTTTTTTTAATCAGGCAAATGGACAAAATATAAATATTTGCAGGCCTTTTCAAATCTGTTTCTGAGAATGCTGGGAGATTGGAAAGCTCCTTTTTGGAGCATTGTAGACAAGCCTGAGTTGCAAGAAAGGTGATCAAAAGAAGTGGAGTAGCTACCATGCCCTTTCTTTGGAAGGAAGGTGAATTCCAGCATCTGGAGATGATAGAACGCATGATTAACAATACCACCGAGAATGATTAATATCTTCTTAAAGCACCAACTTCCAGATTATCCATCATTTCATTAGGGGGGGAGGCCCTCTTTTTAAAAGGGGGGGTGGGCTCCTGAACCATGAATAACTCTTGACATGTTTACTAATTGAGTCACGGAGTCCGCTGACTATAACAGGAACAAATGGCTACCTTTTTTTTTTTGGAGTTTGTTTTGTTTTTCCTTCCCAAGATGAAGGAGAAGGAAAGAGGCCGTAAATTTGGGACGTTAGCTCAATCAAGCCATTCTTTCTGCACATGCTGGTCTCCGGCAATTAACCCTTCATTCTTAGAACCGACATTTCATGTTGGCATCTTAACAAGGCCGCCTTTATGGGATGTAAGTGATTTTCAGGGCGAAGGCAAATCAAAATAGCGTGGAAAGTTTAGTAAATAAGATTTGATCTATTATTTAACTGGAAGAAGGAGTCAGACTGAACAGAGTCATTCAGTTTGCAGAGGGGGAAAATGTTTTCAGGTTTTCTGGTGCCAGTGAGATAAGATAACCTCCTGCATGGAATAAACTGGTTGACCAGGAGGGAAGGTTTAAAATTGCCCTCTTGCAAACATTCCAATTGACCACATCAAGGAATGTCTATTTAAAGGAGAGAAATTTTTCAAAAGTATTTTAAAATAAATTAGATTTTTTTTCCCTTCCAGGAGCTGTAAGTGCTTAAATAAGAATCTCTCTTCATGCACCCTTCAACTACCCACTGATGTAGAGGCCAAGGGAAACCGATTATTCTAGAATTAGACTTCTCTCTTCTCCTCTCCTCTCTTCTCTTCTCTTCCCTTCCCTTCAACCAACAGGATATTGAATTAAATAATGTGGGAAATTATATGGCCTTCTAGCATCCTTTATCTCTTATTGCTGCTACAAGTTGTAGTTCATGATAATGTTACCTAGTTTGGATAATGAAATATCAGCAAAAAAAGTGCCAAGCTCAGAGTACACCAAGGACCCCTCTGTCCGCCTCCTCCTGGATATGCTGATTTTTAGTTTGCTAGCTTCTTTGTGGTGAAGATTGTTGATTCTCTGCATCTCTGTCCATTGCACATATATGGTGAACACTAAATTAGAGAAGGAACCTTTAGTTTTTAATCTCTTTTAGAGCTGACCGAGTCAAAAGGCTGAACTCACTTGCTCCAGAGAAAATACAAGCCACTTTATTTCCAGCCACTTTATGGATGTAAGTTTGGTTACATGCATAATGTTGCAGACTGAAAAATCCCTAAGATAGGAGTCTTCCCCAGTTCTTCCTGAAGATGCACTACATTATAATCTATTATTAAACCATACGTTCTATTTTTAATCATAATTCTAAACCATCATTATATTGGTTCACATGCATAGCACCATGAACTGGTGTTATACATTTTCATAACCAGAGATTGGCAGATATTTTTAACTCTAGTATGTGGTGTGAATCTGTTTTGTTTAGAGTTCCATTTGACGTGCAGACCCAGAAAATGGGCTGAATTAGATGAAAAATGGTTAATGCAACTGTGGTAGCTGGAATTCAACAGGCAACAGTCTGGGAGCTAAAGAACCATTGAATCTTCACTCCTAGATCACCCTGGCAAGTAACATTTTCCAATATGTCCTTTTCTTTGGTTTATTCTTTTATTTACTAAATTTGTTCGCTGCCCATAGATTCCTGATGTCAAAACTGGGCTTTTGTATCACTCCTTGATGCTTTTTTGGGTTGAAATTCTGGAAATCAGTGCAGAGGAGCAACAAAGATGATTAGGGCCCTGGAGGCTAAACCATACAAAGAATGGTAGCAGGAATTGGCTTTGTTTAGTCTAGTGAAAAGAAGGACCAGGGGAAACATGATAGCAGTGTTCCAATATCTGAGGGGCTGCCACAAAGAAGAGGCAGTCAAGCTATTCTACAAAACAAAGACTAGAAGTAACAGATGGAAACTTATCAAGAGAAAATCCAACCTGGAATTAAGGAGAAATTTCCTGACCGTGAGAACAATTAACCAGTGGAACATCTTGCCACCAGAAGTTGAGGTTGCTCCATTGCTGGAGGTTTTCAAGAAGAGACTGGGCAGCCATTTGTCCGGAATGGTATAGGGGCTCCTGCTTGAGCAGGGAGTTGGACTATAAGACCTCCAAGGTCCTTTCCAACTCTGTTATTCTGTGATTCCTTTTCCTCAAAGGATAGAAGAATTCTGGGCAATCCTCTAAATCAGTAACACCCGAATGCAGATGCTGTTGCAAGAATAATCTTTTCGCTGGTCATCCCCCAAGTATGACAGGGACCGTGGCTTGGCATTGTAGGAAGAATAGATGCCAACTCTTCTCAATCTCATATCCTGATTGCTGATATCTGTACATCTATTTCGTTAATGGTGTTTCCAGAGGTCAGATCAATACCTTGCTGAATTTCATGTCATAATATATACTATCTCCTTATGTTAATCTCATATTCCTGGAGTTTTTGATGGGCAGCAGTGAGGCAGAATACTAAATACATGATTACTCATTATCAGAGGAATTGCATTTCAATGCAGCAACCCTCACAATCAATGTAAACCTGCCAGAAGGTTTAAGAAGCCAAAGGAATGTTTCATAGAAGGGGGACAGCTTGGCCCCAACAACTGGACAATTCAAGACAGCTGTTGGGGTCAACATTGGCCTGAGATCCAGCACAGTCCTACATATTAAAGTGCCACAGTCTGGGTTAATCCCATATTTGTCTTGTCATGCTAATATGAGATTTGGTAATATTGGGTGGGAAAGACCAGAGAAAGGGGGGAAAATACCCTTTATTTCCCTGTAGCTCCCAATTCTCAACAGCTCAATTAACCAGCCCAATTATTATTTTTTACTGTTTTTCTTAATTTCTGAGACTGTAAATAAGGAAGTAATGAGCGGAGTAATATAGAATAAACAATATTAGTACGGATAGAATGGATAAATTCAGAAAACCTTTCTCCTTTTTTTCATTTTTTCATATTACTCACAAACACCAATATTTTCATGATGTGTATTCAATAAAGCTGGGTATAGGATCATGACTTTGTTGGCTATAAATGTAGTGCAGAAAAATCTTCTTGATTATTTTCTTTTCTCTTCCCATTCTTATTCTATGAAAGAGAGTTCCCACGAGCAAAGCACAGTGTTCTTGCACATACCAATGGGGTAGGTGTTCATTATTTCAGATTTCAATTTAATAATATTTGTATTATGCATTTTTTTTAAAGGGAGAAAAGAGGAGAAAGAAAAAAAATAGAAAATGAATAAGCAGAATTTGCAAACATCATAGAATTTGGTTAAATTTTTCAATATTCCATTAATTGGTTTTAGGATATCTATCTATCTATCATCTTTTTGCATTCCCTGCAAAAAGATGATAGATAGATGATAGATAGATAGATAGATAGATAGATAGATAGATAGATAGATAGATAGATAGATAGATA
>JANHFN010002875.1:10316-21759 GCA_032468175.1 Toxicocalamus goodenoughensis | reverse complement strand
CTCTACCTAGGATTGAACTCACAGCCTCCTGATTGTGAGGCAAGAGCTCTACCTCTAGGCCACTGCACCACCCTATTCTTCTATTCTATTCTTATATCATAATCATATTCTATCTGTTCCATATTCTATTCTGCTATGCTATGCTATGCTATGCTATGCTATGATGTTACGTTATGTTATGTTCAGAGGTGGTCTTCAGCCAGTTCTGACCAGTTCTGGAGAACCGGTGGTGGAAATTTTGAGTACTTTGAAGAACCAGCAAATCCCACCTCTGACTGGCCCTGACCCCATCTATTCCCCACCTCCCGAGTCCCAGCTAATTGGCTGGGTCTCCTTTGGTTGCCTTGCACAGGAGAACGGAGCTGGAAAGCAGGTTAATAGGGTGGGGAGAGAATGGGATTTTGCAGTATCCTTCCCCCAGGAGTAGGGAGGGAAAGGATATTTTACAGTATCCTTCCCCTGCCACGCCCATCAAGCCACGCCCACAGAACCGGTAGTAAAAATTTTTGAATCCCACCACTGCTTTGGTGTTGCTATGCTATGCTGTGCTATGTTATGCTATGCTATATATTACTTCCCATATATAACATTCTAGGGTCCTAAGACAGGCAACACTATTTAACCAAAAAGGGCTTCGCCTTGTGTTCGTGGAGCCAACCCATTTTAGTCTTGCAGAAAAGGTAGCATTTTTCTCTAAAGAGATCTGATCATGAAGGAACTGGTGCAGCAGTTGTGCAGACCTGCAGGGACCGCTTTCGACTGGGCAAGTCATCCATCTGATTACAGTACTTCCTGAGACCCTTATAATGATGATACCATAAAATGATTAGATTTCTCCTCAAAGCAATGGTAGAAAGTTGCCTTTTGCAGCCTTGAAGGGACAGGTGGCTACACAAACTGCCCCTTTTTTGTGGCATTAGGCTGAAGATTTATCTGTCCTGGGAGAGGGAAGCAGCAGCCCAAAGAGGGCGTCTCAACAGGAAAGTACAAAAGAGAAGAAAATATAAAGGTGGTAATGTATTTTCTTTAAGCTCTTTGATGGAGATTTTTTTTTTCTCTCGACTTATCTTTTAAAAGAAAAAGTATCTTTGGAGATATATTCAACAGGTAACATATGAGGTTCTTATTGGGGGCCTTTTATGGTGGTGCTCATGTTCATTGTACTGTAATTTCACCAGTGCTCTGCAGCCTCCTTGCCTTCCCACACTTTCGCCGTGGGAAAGTGATGCAGTGATTAGAATGTAGTATTGCAGGCAAATTCTGCCCACTGCCAGCAGTTCGATCCTGACCGGCTCAAGGCTGACTCAGCCTTTCATCCTTCTGAGGTTGATAAAATGAGGATCCAGATTGTTGGGGGCCAGAGGCTGACCCTGTAAGCCACTTAGAGAGGGCTGGAAAGCACTGTGGACTGATATGTCTGTGTACTATTGCTATTTAGGCACAAACAAAGGATCCAGATAGATCTTTTTTTCTAGTTAGAAACCATGAATAGACAAGGGAAGCGTAGAATCAGACAAAGATCCCCCGTAATACAAAATCCAGCTGATAAAATTATATTCAAGCTGAGATTGACTTCTAACAACTTTGACATATCTGGATAGATTTATTGGTAAACAAGGTGGATGTTTGAGATCATCCTGAATCAAATATATGTATCAATGCTTGAAAAAGTAAAGAAAATTCATATGTCAAAGAAACAACAGAGAGAAATTCAAAACAAAATTCTTAAGCTTCCTGAAAATAAGGTAGAAAGCCAGAACCTCTTTTCCATGGGAATAAAAGTCCTGAAAACTTGAAAAGGAAACTTTTGACACAGCAGTTAAAAGAAAATCAACAGTTTCTGGATAAGTGGCCAGTTCCTGAATGCCCAAAGCAGACTTTGATAAGAAAGATTTTTCTACAGCTGCTAATACACGTAACAATATACTTTGATATGGAAAACTGAGCCTTCCTTGCTGAAAAGTTTAATTACAAAGTTAAATAGCACACAGCTGAACATCAAATTGGCAGCCATTTCAAGACAGGAAACTATTAATTATTTAGATGGAGAAGTTATAAATCAAAACAGCATCGAGCACCATTAAGAAAAAGAGCAAATTTACATTCACCATCTTAGTCTTGAAAGTCTATGGCAGTTTGGCAAAGAGATTTCAAAGGATGGCCTTTATTTCACGGTACAGTGATAATTCATTTAATTTTGCCTTCTGATCTTCCTTCTTTCTCAGGGGAATTTCACTTCTAGACCATAAATTTAGTTTACCCCTTTGGTTGTCTAGTTTACCCTATTGGCAGGATTCACTCCACTCATTCCTGAAAAACCTGTGCATTTTCTCACATTCCTGCAGCTTCTCCGAATCCATACAGGTGTCTTGCTGGAGGGAAGAAATCAGATTCCTTCACAAGAAGTGGGAGGGAGTGGAATTTGAGGGATGCTACAAATATTCAATGGAGTGCTGCTATTTATTACAGCAATGAGCATAGCAGGGAATTGCCAACGCAGAGTAAAATGGATCACACTCCATCTGTATTTTTCACTTTGAGCCCTTAAAATGCACTCTTGAGGCCTCCTGAGTAGTGTCTTCTAAGGCATCATTTGTGTTCAGGGAGAGGTAGTATCAAAACACATACTTGTGTTAGCCCTGTCATACCATTTTTTTTGGAGTGGTTAAAGCCTCAGGCTGGAAACTGATAGTGTGAGTTCTACTCCTGCCTTAGGCACAAATCCAACTACAAATTGGTAGTTTTGGACCAATCACCAGGAGACTGTGAGTTGTAGTCCTGCCTTAAGCATGAAAGCTGGCTAGGTGACTTTGGGCCAGTCCCACTTTCTCAGCCCTAGGAAGGAGGCAACAAGAAAACCACTACCAAAAGACCTTGCCAGGAAAACTGCAGGAATTTATCCAGCCAGTTTCCAAGAATCGGGCCCAGTTGACCAAAAGAAGAAACACGCAATTCATAGGTACCCTGCCCCTTTTCTGTTTGCTACTGTGAAAGTGCAGAACACAAGCATGGCACGTTGTCACAAATGAAAGCATGGCCCAGGATCCAATCTGGGTCAGTCACCAGGACCAGAAGTTTAATCTTCTGAGCTTTTGGATCCGTGCTGCAGCCCATCCTCAGGGAACTACTCTCTCCTCAGAATGTGTCCCTTCTCTCCTTTTGCTCTGCCCAAGTCTGTGTGCTATTGCAGAAGTCAACCTCAGGGCAGGTGGCCATGTCAAACACCTTGCATCCTAGGAGAGATCCTTGACTGCTGAAATCCTTGTAAGGGAAAGAAGGAAGACAAGTTCTCCAATTGCTTACCTGTCATCAATTCACAATGCCTCATTACGTAAGTCACCCCGAAAGCTGATGAGGTTTCATTCCAACAAGAGAAGCCAGGGCAATCAATTGCCATCAAACCAGTGGATTATCAATGGATGCAGAAAGGTTACCCCTGGTCCTGAAGGGCTCCTGCCATGTCAGCAGAAATTAGCAAGGAAGTAGCTGCCTTGTCAATAGAACACCGAGACAATTAGTTGATGATTAGAACAGGAGCACTTGGGGGAATTGATAACTGAATGAAGCATCGTAGATACATTTGCATGTATTTAGAAAATCTATATTGGCCTGCTGGGGGCGGGAATCAGGAGGAAAACTGGTGAAGAAATAAAGTCCAAGAGGGGTAAAATACAGTAGTATATCTTAGCAGAGGCATATAATTAAAATAGTATAACTTAGCAGAGAACGGATGCAGTAGCTCAGTAGCTAAGACACTGAGCTTGTCAATCAGGAAGATTGGCAGTTCAGCAGTTCGAATCCCTAGCGCCGCATTATGGAGTGAGCTCCCGTTACTTGTCCCAGCTTCTGCCAACCTAGCAGTTCGAAAGCATGTAAAAAATGCAGATAGAAAAATAGGGACCACTTGGGTGGGAAGGTAACAGTGTTCCATGCACCCTTGGCATTTGGTCATGTCGGCCACATGACCACGGAGATGTCTTCGGACAGCGCTGGCTCTTTGGCTTTGTGACAGAAATGAGCACCATCCCCTAGAGCCAGAAACAACTAGCACGGATGTGCAAGGGGAATCTTTACCTTTACCTTAGCAGAGAAAAATACCTTCCGTATCTTAAAGTTAGGATTCAAGGCTTAGAAGCATGGTTTGCTTTCATTTGCTTGCAGAGTCCAGTAGCTCATTCATTCATTCATTCATTCATTCATTCATTCATTCATTCATTCAGCCTTCAAGCTAGTGTAGACCCCTGGCTGCAGTTTCCTTGACAAGATTTCAGAAGTGGTTTGCCACTTTTCTCCTTCTTGGAGTTGAAAGAAAGTGACTGGCCCAAGATCACTCAGCTGGCTTCATGTCTTGGCCAGGACTAGAATTCACAGTCTCCTGGTTCTTAGCCTGGTACCTTAAACCACATTATCAAACTGGTGTTTTTTTTCCCTTATAGCTTTCCTAACCCAATTTCAACTGAACAGTTATGGATTTAGCAGAAACACAAGGAGGGTTGACTACGTGTGTGGTTTTTATTTAAATTGGAGCTGTGCTTAGAATGCAGTATTGTAGGCTAACTCTGCCCACAACCATGAGTTCGATCCTAACTGAATCAAACGCTTTACAGAAGTCTATGTAGATTGCGTCTATTGCTTTGCCCTGATCGAGTTGTGTAGCCCATATGTTTTTGCAGTGTAAGAGTTGCAGATTACATGATAGTTTTTTCCTGAAACCAAATTGTTTATAACTGACTTCCAGGCAGTTTTCTTGGCAATATTTTTTGGGGAAATGGTTTGCCCTTGTCTTCTTTGCTAGGGCTGAAGAAGATCACCCAGTATAGGAGCAGAAGAGCAGGCAAACCTGTGGTGGTGGAGTTGGATTCAGAAGTTGTAGATACTTCATCACTGGAGATTTTTAAGAAAAGACTGGAAAGACTGAAATGGTATAAGGTCTCCTACTTGAGCAAGGGGTTGGAGATCCCTTCCAGCTCTATTCTGATTGATTGAGTTCAATGCATCATCAGTTTAGAGTTGCTGCATTGCCACAAAGGACTAAGTCCAACCCCTCTTGAATTCCATTGACTTTACCTTGTGCTAATTTAGTATTGAACTTTAGTTGACCAGATTCTTGTGAATAGGCTTGAACAATAAAATTTGAGCTAAAATTTAACACATAGTCCTCAGTGGTGGGATTCAAATATTTTTACTACTGGTTCTGTGGGTGTGGCTTGGTGGGTGTGGTGTGGTTTGATGGGCGTGGCTTGGCTTGGTGGGCATGGCAGGGGAAGGATACTGTAAAATCCCTCTTCCCTCCCTACTCCAGGGGAAGATCTACTGCAAAATCCCCATTCCCTTCCCACCCCACTAACCTGCTTTCCAGCTCTGTTCTCCTCTGCAGGGCAACAAAAGAAGACCCAGCCGGGACCTGGGAGGCAGAGAGTAGATGGGGACGGGGACGGGGCCAGTCAGAGGTGATATTTGCTGGTTTTCCGAACTACTCAAAGTTTCTGCTACCGGTTCTCCAGAACTACTCAGAACCTGCTGAATTCGTTTGTGCTTGAAACCCAGTTGATCTTCTGCCTAAGGCAGGACAGGAATCTCCCATTTTCTAGTCGAGGTGCTTTATTCACTATGGACTGGCTCTCTACTTTGCTACTACTTAATATTGAATGTAAATTACAAACTAAGTGGCATGGACCAAATAAAATAGTGGCCAAGATACAATCAGTCAGTAATAGAGGGAAGACAAACTAAAGCTACACTATGTATATTTATTTAGAGGGTAGAGAGATAAAGGCAATTGCTGGAACTAACTAGAAAAAAAAACAGTTCCAGCATTTAAGGACATTTCTGTTAGGAAAATGATGTTTTTGTGATGCCTATCTTGATAACATTATTATATAAGTTCTGGCAAGAATAGCTAGAACATTTAAGGCAAGTTAGTACCAATACACAAGGAGATGTTAGCATCAACCCAAAGGAATTCAAAGATTTAGGATACCTTGGGTCTATTGTAGGTAGTCAAGGAGCCAAACTTGATGGAAGAAACGTTCAGTCTATTTTATATATACAATGTCAACAACCAAGGAAGGTGACCTTCCCTTGGATTGATAGCATACAGGAGAATATTTATTCCCCATTTTTCCACACAAGCTCAAGTGCTGGTGGAGCTTAACAAACAAAGTACAATGACCAGTCTAATGCCACAAAGCACTTGAGACTTTAAAAACTGCATCATCAAATCCTATGTTAAAAGGAGTTAACTTTGATTTAAGAGCCGCGGTGGTGCACTGGTTAGAATGCAGAACTGCAGGCTACTTCTGCTGACTGCCAGCTACCTACAATCTGGCAGTTCGAATCTCATCAGGCTCAAGGTTCACTCAGCCTTCCGTCCTTCTGAAGTTGGTAAAATGAGGACTCAATATGCTGACTCTATAAAACTCCTTAGAGCACTGTGAAGAGTATTTAAGTCTAAGTGCTACGGCTAATGTTATTTCTATTTATCTTTTACAGAATATATAGGAGTCTCTGATGTGAGTTTGGTTGCAGTACGTGGACAAATTTATAGGAATGGAATACATTCTGTATTATATTCATTGAAAGAGTTAATGCTAAGAAAGCATTGTTGCAGTAGCACAGGGAAAATAACACAAAGCAAGACATGAACAATAGAACCAAGTCAAGCTACCATCTTAGACTTCAAGAGCAATGATCTCAACAAACTTTGAACTTGGGAAGGATTCCATTAATGAAAATCTTAATGGGGAGAACAACTCAAGATTTAGTGCAGGTCTGAGAAAGATAAGGGCTAGGTGTGACATAATAGCAGTCTTCTGATATCTGAGGGGCTGTTGACCAAAGCTCCTGAGGGGAAAACAAGAAGTAACAGATGGAAGCTTATCAAGGAGACATCCAACCTAGAATTAAGGAGAAATCTCTTGCCAGGGAGAACAATTAATCAGTGCAATGGCTTGACTTCAGAAGTTACGGATGCTCCATCACAAGGCTTTTAAAGAAGAGATTGGATAGCTATTGAAATGGTTTACAGCGTCCTGCTTGAGAAGGGGTGTTGGACGATTTCTGTTATTTAGCAATTGTGTAAAGTAGGATATGCACTTGAATATTTAAAAAGATGCCAAGCATTCCGTATCACCAACCCCTTGTAATGGAGATAATAGAAAGTAACCAGATGGCATTTTAATCTTGCAGGTTTAAAAAACTCAGTATCACCTCCAAGGGGCAGATTTCTTGTCTAGATGTGGGGAAAAAATAGTGCAAGCTCTTTGTGCTCAAACAATTAAGCTTTAGGAAGGTAAAATCCCCGTGCCACCTCTTAAAAGGGGAGGGCAGGTATGCAGAAGGAGGAACTGCCCTGAAACAAAAAAATTACTGTGAAGGAAAATGTTTTTTTTTTCCTTTTTACTGATCTGACTGACAGGTGTAGAAGTTAGGCACCTAAAAGTTACAGAGGAAATTCAGATGGGAGGAAAGTTTAAACTCCTGAGAATTATCTCAAACTGACACTGAGGTTTTGAGGGGGGGGGGGGAAAGGAAGCACTATAAACAGATCCAGAGGCAATAGACAGAAAAGGGGGAGATTTTCGTTGAGGGTGGGGAGGAGATGCTACTGGAATAAAGCTGAAGGGATCGGGGGATGATCTGAAGCCAGAGAAAAGGAGCCAGAAAGGACGCTGTAGAGTCAACAGAAAGGAAAATCCAGACATATCAGTTTAACAGAATTGGAAGGGACCTTGTAGCAGAGGTGGTATTCAGCAGGTTCTGACCAGTTCTGGAGAAGCTGTAGCGGACATTTTGAGTAGTTCGGAGAATCAGCAAATATCACCTCTGACTGGCTCCACCTCCATCTATTCTCTGCCTCCTGAGTCCCAGCTGATCGGCTGCGTCTTCTTTTGTTGCCCTGCACAGGAGAACGGAGCTGGAAAGCAGGTTAGTGGGGTGGGGAGGCAATGGGATTTTGCAGTAACCTTCCCCTAGGAGTGGGGAGGGAATGGAGATTTTGCAGTGTCCTTCCCCTGGAGTGGGGTGGGAATGGAGATTTTATAGTATTCTTCCCCTGTCATGCCCACAAAGCCACGCCCATAGAATTGGTAGTAAAAAAAATTGAATCCCACCACTGCTACCAACCAATATTAAAAAGCTAGTTTCTGTCATGCTCAGTCATTGTATGGTCAATGGCCTTTCTGAGGATTGTGAGAGAAGCGTGTTCAGAACAGTATTCTGCATTGCCTTCTCAGTCCCCGGTAGAGTTCAGACTCAGATGCATTTAATGTTACAAATTTTGATCCCTGTTGGACTGCATTATTTTCTGTATTTATATTACATTTATACTAGAATTTGGGGACCAATGAAAGACAAATCAGCAAGCAACATATGCAATTGCAGTCATGATGACATTTCCTACCATAGTTGGAAGGAAGGAATAATCCCTGCAAGCCATATGGTATGTGTTTTAGCATGGAAAAGAGAGGCGCGAGACTCAGTCAATGTTCAGCTCTTTTATTAAGTAACTTCTGCTCGAAAATCCCTGAGCCACGGCAGCCTGTATATAGCTGCTGCTCGCGGCTCGCGGCCAATGACGGTTCTTTAAAACTCCCGCCATCGGCAACACCAATCAGATTTAAATGAGTAAAAATACCAATCAGATTGAATTAACTGAATACTTAACACCATGCTATGTTTCTGGACCTTGGCAACTTTCAGATGTGCAGATTTTGGCTTAGTGGGGAATTCTGGGAGTTGAAATCCACACATCTGAAAGTGTGCTAAATTTGAGAAATGCTGTAGTAGATAATAATTCCAATTGTCCAGACTTTGTTCAAAGGAATGCACATGGCAATTTGTGGATTATCCAGCTGCTTGATGTATGCAGTAGTCAGGAATACATTTAGAATCTGTGATACTGAATAAGGAAACAGAAGATTTATTAGTGGGAAGTTAGACAGGAGCCTCAAAAATGGATATGATCTTGATATTATGTAAGAAGCAGCAAGAAAAAAATGGGAGTGCCTAACACAGGTTGAAAAAGAGACTAAGGGGAAAAGGAGAAAGCTTCCTATGATATATTTGACCTCAGTGAATGTACTGAAAAAGATGTATGCAGAAGGAGATGATGAGAACAATTAACAAAGCATGGGTGGAGAGCCAAAAAAAGCAATCCAAAGATGATTTACCATTAGACATTTGAACAAGAGTTGAAGACTGTGCTTGCTAATTTAATCTACATTTTATGTATGGAGGTTGTGCTGCAATATTCTGTTCAGAGAACATGTGCTTTTTATATAACCATCTTCAAAGCAAAGAGTACAAAATTTATGTTTCAGACTGGAGATGAGAAATAAAATATGCTGTAAAACTTAAAAAGATAAAGAAAGAGATGAAGTTTTGGCTCCACATTTTGGAAAGGATTCAAACATTTGGAATAGGTTCACCAAAGAGCAATGAAGATCATTAGAGATCTTTAAGGTAAGGTTTAAGAAGAAAGATTTGTTTGTTAGATGTATATCTAACATAACAGGAAAAACCAGGTGTGTAGGTACAATATAGGCGGTACCTGGCTTGGCTGCAATACTTGTAGGACAGATTTATTGTCAACTCTAAGAGTATCATAAGTAAGGCATATATTTTCACTTGACACAAGAATGTGGCAAAGTTATAGCAGAGTTTTGAGTCGCAGCTGGAAAAAAGTATTTCTTTTTTAAAAGCCCGTATAATATAATACCTGTGAGTAGCAACAATTGTGAGTAGCAACAACTCTTGTTGTTTGAGGATCATCTGATTTTGCAGCCCTGACTGGATTGTATTACAGCTATTGCAAGCAAGAACACAAGAGCAACTATACTAAATCAGATCAGGGCCCATTTTATTTCCCATTTTACAGTGACCAGCTATTATCTTCATAAAAGGCAGGAAATGAAGCCATATCCTTCTTCTATCATTGTTCCCTTGCAGTTGGTATTTTAATGGATAATGCCTTTCCCTGGACAATACTTGGTTTTTCACTACAGTACTGCCAGAATTAAGAATTCTTTAAGAATTTATCCAATCACTTTAAAACCATTCATATTAAAGATCATAAATTCCACAAATTCTTTGTTATGCTGTTTCTTTGCTTCTTTTGCCTATTCTAAATCTCCTTCTAGTCTTCTTCCAAAACCACGGTTTATAATAGAGGTGTCAAGTTCGTGGCTCATGGGCTGGATGTGTGATGCCCACCTATGCCCGGTTTAGCAAAGGGGGAAAAAGTCGCAATACATCACGTGACAATGCCCCTGGACTATTGTTTTGAGAGGGAGAAATACTCTACGCCTATTTTCTCCATTCCATGCAGGAGTTTATACTTCTCAACCATTACCCAGTTGCCCTTATTCAAACTAAGAGTCAAACAATCTCATCTTTTCTGAGTTTTTGTTTGAGTCCCCTGTTCATTTTAGACATCTCCTCTCACATTTCTGTTATATCCTTTTTCAACCAGTACTGTTCACAGTGGTACAGATACGTTAAGATTTTTATCTTGGCATTTTATTTTCAGCCTTTTATCTAAAGATACCCAACATGGACTTTAGATTTTTCATAATTCACAGTCACTAAGTTGATGCCTTCATTAAGCTCTCCGCTATGATGCCACATACCGGGGGGAGGATTGCATATTTTATTTATTTAAATTAAATTGTATTTGTGATTTGGTTGATACAATACTGTATCAGTACAGAAGTTGAAATACTGACAGATGTTATCTTCATAAGCTTAAGTGTATGAAACAGACACTAGTTACTTCAAAGACTAATAGATCTAGGGAAAACATTAGTGGCTTGTGACACTGACCATGACCACAAGTACTGTTGGAGCCATGTATTTTTTCCATTGGTAAAATGGCTATCAAAGACATAATGAAGAAAAATGAATGTCTGGCATTGAATAAAATGGTTGAGAATATTTATTTGAATTCATTAGCAGCCCAGCTCCAACAAACTCTTTGCCTACCAGAGAATTCTAATAATAGAATTCTTTGTTGGCCAAGTGTGATTGGACACACAATGAATTTGTCTTCAGTGCATAAAAGATATAAAGTGATGAATCATTATAAATACATTCATCATGAATCATAAGATACAACACTTAGTGATAGTCGTAGGATACTAATAAGCAATCAAAATCATACTAGGAAACTAAATAAAACAATATAAATCGTAAGATACAAGCAACAAGGCTATAGTCATAAAGAGAAACGGAGATAGGTAATAGAAAGGATGAGAACAATAATAATAATACAGTCTTAGTAAATACACTGCTCAAAAAAATAAAGGGAACACTTAAACAACACAATTTAACTCCAAGTCAATCACACTTCTGTGAAATCAAACTGTCCGCTTAGGTAGCAACACTGATTGACAATCAATTTCACATGCTGTTGTGCAAATGGAATAGACAACAGGTGGAAAGCATA
>JANHFN010002872.1:63872-74680 GCA_032468175.1 Toxicocalamus goodenoughensis | reverse complement strand
TGTATATATTTTTTAACTGCTGTACACCGCCCCGAGTCCCTCGGGAGAGGGGCGGTATAAAAGTCCAAAAAAATAAAAAAATAAAATAATAAATATATGAGTTTATTTATGGCAAAGATCCACAATTTAGAGACCACCTATTTTTATTTTTTTTGCCAGTATGTAAATGGCCAAAAAAACCCTATGGATAGTTAATTGACTATCACAACATTTTTCGCCCTTTACATCAAATGCAAATGCAAACAAATTTCACTTAGTGCATAAAAAGTGGAATGTCACATTAGAGACTCATAGTATGGCATATGTGCTCATTTTTTTCTGGATGAGAAGCCAGGGGTGGGCTGCTACAGGTTTGCCTGGGTTTGAGTGAAACTGTAGTTAATGTTATGGCTGGTTCGGCGAACTGCCAAATTCTACATTGCAGCAGGTTTTCATTTTTTTGTACCCATGGTTTTAAATAAAACTATTTCATATAGGATATGATGATTCAATAATGATTCAATAATGATTCAATAATGATTCAAAGAAATATGTATAAATGCTATGGCTATTATCATATGTTAGAAGCTGTATTTAGTTTTTATTTTTTTAAAAAACTGATCTAGGAAAAATAACCTTATATTTCTAATATATACTGGTATGTCTTCTCATAATTCTAACTAGATTGGATACTATAGAAAGTCACACTAAATTCAGGGGTGCCTCTATGTTTAGAATCTGACTGTAAAACATTCAATTTGTATCTCATTACTTTGATATATTTAGGTTCAGTTTCTCCAGTTACCCACTTTTTTTTCCTGTTGTGTATAAATTGAATTCCTATTCATATAGTTTGGATTATCCAGATGTTTTGCCTTCTGCTATTTTACTTTCTATCTGCATGCTGCTGTAAATCTCCATTTGTGTGGAAGAAGCTTTGCCCCAGGAACAAATTAAAATGATCTCCTCTAAAAGGATTGGTCCATTCCTTGTCAAGTTTCAAGTTAACTCAGTTGAGTTCTATTACTATGTTGTTGAAAAAAAACACCCTTTGAAATACTTCTCTGGTTTAAAGAGCAAATAAATGCTACCAAGAATGAGAGAAACAGGTAAATTACAAATGTTCTAAAAATCAATATCACTAACTGCAGGCACTGTGAAGTCTCTCAGTTGCAAATATGGTGAAATCAGCAAGACACACAGAGAGTATAGTCTTTTAACATCTAAGTGGTATTAAGACTGATATCTGAATGAAAGTTACTAGAGAATAAGTTTCCTTAACTTCTAAATAAATTGCAGAATTTATTTAGTTCACCAAATGGCTAATGTGGCCCAAGGCAATGTGAGGGCATTATAATTTAAAATGAGCAGGAAATCAACATTTGGCAAATTTTCTTCCTTGCTGTCTGCCCTGGAAAAAACGTTAATTGAAAGAATGCATTGTGGTAGAGGTGCAATATAATATCCAATGAATTGATCTCTATCTCCCCAAGACCATATCAAAGTGATTAGGTGTCAAAATGACAAAATTCTAGCAGCACACATCTTTACATCAAATTAAAATGGTGATGGGGAATGTAAGCAGGAGCCTCCCTGATTGTCAGTCCTAAAATATAGGTTAGATTTAAAAAAAACAATACAGTGTAACTCAGAAGCACTTTTATTCTAACAGCTAGACTAATGGTATCTTGTGTTAGAGTTTGCAGCAATCCAACCATCACACAAGCAAATAATTCAGCAGGATTCATTTATAGAAGAAACTTCTTTATATACAATAATATACAGTATGATGCATGTATACAATACCCCTGCAACAGAAGTCAGAACCAGAACTCAGAATCCAGTAGTCAGAATCACAGAAGCAATATATTACAGTTACTCTAAGCCATGCCCAGGCTCTGAGCCATCTGATCTAACTCACAACAGATGCTGTTTCTTAGTCACCAAACGGTTCCCATTGGCTGACTTGTTGTTATGTCTATCCCAGCTCATAATTTCTTATATACTGACATCTTGCAAGTCTGAATTTATCTTTGTGAAAACAAGGGAGGGTCTTGTTTGCAATGGTATGATAGATCTTGGGAGAGTGAGCCAAGAAAGTCTGCCAACTGAAGGACAAATAAGAGAAAATATATCCTGCAGCTGGATAGTGGGTGGGGCAAGAGGCCCTCTTTTATTTCTCAGGCTATAAAGGAGACAGGGTGGGGACTGTATTTTCAGACCTTGTAAGATTCTGTTAATGTAGTTTTTATAATTAAATAGAATTAGCCCATCTATTTTTGCTTCCAGCCTGGTAAAGAGTCTCTTCAGAACCTCTTGCTCCCCTCACTATCCAGATGCACATTATGCTATCTGTTACCTGACCATTCCTTTGGCAGCACCTCTTGGCCCAGCTTTTTAAGGTCTTTCCAACATACTTTACAGTGTCTGAGCCTTTTTCTCAAATTATTTTCTAGCCTCAGATCGAGTCCCATTTATCTGACTGTTGCCTTGGGAGCAGCTCTTCCTGCCCTTCAAGGCCATTGAAGACCTTTGATATACCAGGCGATCTCAAACTGTTTAACTCATTGATCCCTACATAAAGTTTCAGATTGTTCATCAATCTATAAAATTATATGAAAATAATCTAATAAATACTATTTATTAGTGTTACTATATTAGTATTAGTATAACTAACACCAAGACTAACAATGGATAGGCTCGCTCAACCACTTGGAAAACCCTGTTTTGCACCAAAATTTCAAAATGACATATTTTTTTCTACCCAATTGCTACCCATTCTCTGGAATTTTTAAGAGTGATCATAAGAGGAGAAAACAGAGGCAAATCCCCTTCAGTATCAATGGGGAAACAGAATTTGGTCAATATTTAGCAACACCATAGAGTGATGTTCACTTTGCAGCTTTGCTCTTAAGGACAGGCATGCTTTAGCAATAACATATTTCTCTCCTTCAGCCTTAATAGCAATATATTAAATTCAGACTTGCATTTAGAATCAATGAGAGTTAATATCTTACAAATACTATTTATCATGCTTCTGACTTTTATGTATAAGCAATATATGCAATTAATGTTAGTAGTTGCATAATTTTTCCTTTAGATACGTTTAGTTCTTTTTTCTTATCTCAAGTTATGCTTCATTTCCTCCTGCTCATGAACCTACATATTACAGTCTATTTTCTTTATAGTGTATAGTTTTATGTCAGGCTAGACAATGCAGTAAATCACCGCTGTCTTGCTCAATACATTTCCTATGCAATTATTCATTTACATTTGAAGCTTGTTAGATTTCATACTGATCTTTACTGTTCTGCAATTATTTCTAAGAATTGAAGGAATAACACTTTTTAAAAGAAAGGTGATAAAATAAAATGGCAGATTTCAGTCATTACCATTTTGTCATCAGTCTGAATTCTGCAGGAATGCAAGATAAGAAAATCTAATAATTACAGGCTGAAAAATAGTGAAGCATTAGATTGTATTATGAAAGGACATGAAATAAAAATAGACTAGATAATTACACCAATCCATCTGCAGTCGGGTAGAACGGGGTTTATTTTTCCTACAACCTTGATAGAATTCATAGAATTTCTGTGTTCTGATATCTAACTTGGTCCAAGCAGACTTATGCAGATGAATGCTATTCTCTTTGAATGTTCGGTGATGTCTCCAACCTGGTGTCTGTGGCTGTTGGAATAGTCTAGGAAAAGTAGAATTTCATGAGCTACAATTGTTACCTTAGGCAACAGAAAATGGAAGATAGTTCATACGTCTCTTGATCCAGCAAGTATGTCATCTTTTCACCTTATTTTTTTTCTCCATCATGTAGATTCCCATATATACACGGATGAAATAGCCTTCCTCACAAACTTTAACAGGATGTCCTTCCTAAAAAATAAATGTCTAGCTGTGGAAGGTGGGTTTCATCCCCATCCCCCACCCCTGCACAAAAAAAGAGATTATTATATCTGCACATTTGTAATTTTCTATTTTGTTTTGCAATTTTGTCTCGTACATAATTTACAATAATCCAGGAATAGTGACTTTGCAATTTGTTTGAGATAGAGAACATTGTCTCTATCTAGCAGTTGTAGCAACACACAATTTTTATCTCCAAACCTCTTAGTTGATCTGTTTTAATGAGGGAATGACAGGATTAAAAATTAATTGGAAACTTGTTTAATGTTATATTAAACAGCCACCTGGACACTGAGAATACATTAATGTTTAGCATATTGTTGTCAATATGTGGAACCAATGATCACTCCATCTCATGTTTGGATGGATATTGGACTGTCAGTCTTCCATTGCCAATGCAGCAAATCAACATTTTGTTCAAGGTCATTCATTTAATATCTCTACGGCTTTCTTTCTTTTGGTTGACAATGGAGAGAAGTGTATGTAATTGTGTGCGTATTCGTTCATTCAAGAACTGGAATAAATTTACAAAAAGTATAAAGCATTCAATAGCGGAATGAGAGAAGAGAATTTGGCCCCAATATTTTATTCAAAACAAACAAACAAACCCAGATTTGGTCGAATAACTGTAACATTCCCAGCTGCCAATTTAACACAGTAATGATTATACTTAATGAAGCATGCCCCTAACAAGCAAATAATATCTTTATTCCTCTGAGGGATCCTTTCTTTGGGGGCAGCTGGATTAGAATGATGCTCTGAATAAATTGAATTGCCTTATTAACCTGTTGCGCATTCCGATTAAGCCCCAAAGCTTAAGTCAATTTAGACTCATTTGCTCCAATCCAGAGATCTGTAATTATGTTCCATGGATTTTTTTTCCCACTCAGAAAGAATTGCTAAATCAAAGTGGCAACTCCTATTGTAGACAGCATTGGTTGATTTTAAGGAAACAAAATTGACGCACCCATAAAACTGATGAACATTTAAGAATTAAATCATACTTGTATGGATGCACTAGTAATGTTAATTACCAAGGTATCTTTTAGACCACAAGCTAACTCTGTTCAAGAGTTAGGACGATATTATATCCAGTCCTTTCTGGACTGTTTTAAGTCTCAATAGTCCATAGAGCAGCAGCTTTACAAAACAGTCTTTTGACAAGTGATAGAGTTTTGGTAGAGCCTGCCAAATCTACTTTCCCAAAGTACGGATCGTCCTGGACTTAACAACCACAACTGAGCCCAAAATTTCTGTTGTTAAGTGAGACATTTATTAAGTGAGTTTTGCCCCCATTTTACAACCTTTTTTGACCCAGTTGTTAAGTGAATCTGGCTTTCCCATTAATTTTGTTTGTCAAAAGGTTGCAAAAGGTGATCACATGAACTTGGGACACAGCAATGCTTATGAATTTTTATCACATAACTATGGGAATGCTACAAAGGCTGTAAGTGTGAAAAATGGTCATAAGACACCTTTTTTCAGTGCCATTATAACTTTGAACAGTCACTAAATGAACTGTTGTAAGTTGAGTACTTCCTGTAAACTGTCCCCACTTTATAATTTCTCAATTATTGGCCCTTTTTTGCATTGTGCTTTTCCATTTTCACTCCCTACAGTGAAGATACAATGCTATGAATAAGTTCATACTGCTATGCTTATTGCCTGACTGCTGGCCTCTGTAACAGCAGATCAGCTTGGAAAGCAGTTGCTAGTGGTACCCATGCAGCACCACCAGACATGGTGCAAAGTTATGTAATGAGGAAAGAAAGAAAGAAAGAAAGAAAGAAAGAAAGAAAGAAAGAAAGAAAGAAAGAAAGAAAGAAAGAAAGAAAGAAAGAGAGAGATTGGACTGCTTAGAACAGGGATGTCAAAGTTGTGTCGTGATGTGACATATCACAACTTTTTCCCCTTCGCTAAACGTGGGTGTGGCTGGAATGTGACACATCCAGTCTGTGGACAACGAGTTTGACACCCCTGGCTCAGAAGGATTGAGATAAATAATTTTCAAAACTTTTCTAATTAAAAATTTATTCTGAGACCTCATGAATCTGAAGTGAGTATTTTATCATTATCAATTTTATATAATATGTGGAGACTCTAAGTATATGTCAAGTATTGTTTGAAGGAAGGAAATACAGAATTAGACCTGTATGAACTTTGTGAATGGCTCTTCAGAAAGAGTGTTGAATATGAGTTCATATTGTGGGCAACCATATTGTGGGCACCCCACTGACTTATTTCATACTTTGTTCCCAGGTCCCATTTGCCAGCCCTTTTCTAAGTATTGTTACCTAAAACTACATCTATATCACTGTTGCCTATTGGGTTATTATTCTAGTAGTGTAAATGGGTAATGAATTTCAAGAGATGCATCAATATTTCCATTATTTGTTTAAAAATAAATAAATCATTTTATGAGTATTTAAATGTGGGGACAATTATTTACAGAAATTGCTTATTATTCATTTTAAATCTGTATTTGTCTCATGGTCACCCAAAGTAAATATAGAATCCACACAATGTATGAAATATATTGTCTAACATAGATACATTATTTATATTTAATCATATACAATGATATTAAGTTATTAAGTATGAGCATATTTATGATGAATAAGCAATAATTCTTTATTAGAAATATGCAGTGCAATTCAATGAATACATTATTCAACTGATATTGTTCAGCTATAAAGGAATATTATTCATAAAATGAAATTGTTTTGCTTTAAACCTCAGTGAAATAAATTTGTGGAAGGATTTACATGATGAAATAATGCTCATTGTATTCGCTTGGAGCAAGAGCAGAAATAATTTGATTTTTTTTAAAAAAAATATTGAATCATATTGGTACCATTGTCAAATTGATTTGTATTCCAATGGAATTTGTGGATCTCTCATTGATTCTTTCTTTCTTTAATAAATAAATAAAGATGTTACAGGATCATGATGTAACAGAAAACAATAAAAATTGCTATACCATCAGCAGAATTAATACGTGATGAAAAATGCACTATGGATAAAAACTATAGTAGATTTTCTCTAAGCTATTGATATATCTATTTCTGAACTTGCCTGAAATAATTTGATAATATAGAATTTATGCCAACATCTAGTTAAGTTCATAAGATATCTGAAGTACACATGGACAATCTACATATGCCTCAAATATTGTTTGAAGTAAGTGAATATAGAATCGATCAGGAACAACAAGGAATGTTTTGAATTAGGGTTTCAAAGAAAGGAAGAATTTATGAACAAGACCAACAGACCAATAGTTGTAACTATTTGGAAGCATCCTTTTAAGAATGGAGCAGTAACACAGATAGGCAGATGATAGAGAGACAGACATGCAGACAGACAGATAATCAATCATATTCTTATTCGTTTTACAAACTTCAGGTATGTAAATTTCCAGTTGCAAACTTTATCTTAATTTTTAATTCATCTATAATTTGCGTTAATTAATGAATTAATTTTCAAATGCTAGTCTTTCAAATGTCAGAAAAGAGATTAGGGGAGGAAATTAGGGTTTCAGTGGACCAGCTATTTTTTACTTAGCAATGAAATATTTTCTGTATTCATATTTCTGTATTAACATTTCCTGTTAATCAGTGGTGGGATCCAAATTTCTTAACAACTGATTCTGTGGGCATGGTCTTATTTGTGGGTGTGGCCTGGTGGTCATGTGACTAGCAAACCAAATACAAGTGGTCCTCACTTAATGATGGGTTGCTTAGCAAGTGTTCTAATTTATGACTGACCTCCCCAGACTACTTGACCTGTTTTTGGAGTTTTGACAGCCACACACACACACACACACACACACACACACACACACTTTTCTAACCCTGCTATTCTATGATTCTTTAAGGATTTCCTGTTGGGTTGGACTAGAAGATGACTTCTGAGATCCCTTCCACCCTAGATTGCTGTGCTGTTTCAGAGTCTTCTGAAGCCAGGGTTTGTGTCCTTCCTTCCTCTCCTTTTTTCTCTCTCTCTCCCTCCTTCCATGTATTTATCTATCCATCCATATATCTCATTCACTTTCTCATCCCTCCCTCTCTTTCTTTTTCTTTCTTTGTCCCTTCCTTCCATCTCTCCCTTTCTTTGTTTATCCCTTTTCTTCCTTTTGCTTTCTTTCTTTTCTCTTTCTTTCTCTTTTCTCTTTCTTTTCTTTCTTGTCTCTCGTTCTCTCTTCCTCTCTCATTCACTCTTTTTCCCTCTTCCCTCTCTTTCTCTTTCTCTTTCCTTCTCTCTCTCTTTCCCCCTCTCTCTGTGTCTCTCTATGGCTCTCTCTTTCCCCCCCCTCTCTCTCTGCCTCTCTCCCTATATTCCCCTCTCTGCCCCTCACTTTCTCTCTGTGTGTGTGTATGTGCCTCTCTCTCTCAAAGTTATGGCTGGGCCAAGCCAGCAAGCTTTCCTTGGCACCCTTTGCTACGTCTTTCATGTCTTCTTTTTGGAATCCAGGCTGGCTGAGCAACGATTGCCAGCCATGGTGGAAGCATCCCTTTGGGTGACCTTTCTCCTCCTCCTCCTCCTCTCATGACCGGTGGCTATGGTGGGGCCAGGAGGGTGCACATGCATGGAGAGACCCTCCTCAAGTGAGTAGCCACCCCCCATGCCCGGTTTTGCTGTGCTTTGGCACTTGCTTGAGGAGCATCTCGCCTCACATGTTCACCCTCCTGGCCCCACCACAGCCTCTGGTCAGGAGAGGAAGAGGAGAAGGGTCACCCAAAGGAACACTCCCACTGCAATCGTTGTTCAGCCAGTCTGGATTCTAAAAAGAAGAAATGAAAGAAGTAGCAAAGAGCTCCAAAGAAAGCTTGCTAGTTTGGCCCAGCCGCGGCTTTGAGGGAGACAGAGAGAGAGAGACAGAGACAGAGACAGAGAGACAGAGAGAGATAGAGAGAGATAGAGAGATAGAGACAGAGACAGAGACAGAGACAGAGACAGAGGGACAGAGAGTGGGGGGGGGAGAGGAGAAGATAGGGATCCAGCCACTTTGCTATTCCCCACCATCGCCCTTACCTTCTCAGGCCAGGAGAGGGAGGGGAGGGTGAGGGGCAGGACCAGCTGGTTCGGGCAAGGTGAAGAGGCGGTGACCAAGCATGGGTGAGTAGAAGCCTGGGAGTGATGGCTCCCAGCTCAGCCAGCCCGAGGGGCTTTAAGGTCAGACAGCCTGGAAATGCCGAGATCCAAGTGAGCATTGCACCATGGGTTCACCTGAACGTCCACTTCTTTTGTGCTGGCTTTACAGAGCCATGGGGTGAGGTCTGGATTGAGGTACAACAGCAGCACTTTTAGCTGTGCTTGCTTGTAAGCGTCCAAATAATCTGGTGAAGACACTGGAGGAGTCTCTCAGGTAGACCTGCCCCCTCCGCAGTCCTCCTCCTACAGAAAACAGCTATTCCCTGAGCTAAGAAGGCAAGAAGCTGCAGCTCGGCTCACCCAATTCCTAGGACTGCCCTGAATGGTCCCAATTCAGCGCGGAGAAGGCAGCTCCCCCTGGCAATCCCCCTTTCCCTCAATGCTCTGACTTCTCATGGCCCACCGGCCTGAACGCCAGTGGTGCGATTTGTCAATTCTCCTAACTGCACAGAATCATAACAAACAGTTCTATAGAACCGGACAGAACCATTAGAATCCAACCCCTGCTGTTAATATATCCATACTACAGCATATTGTTTGGGGTAGTATATACTATTTATGAAGACTTGAAAATAAGTTACTCTCATAAAATTCTACATAAATATTTGCCTTTTGTAATCCTAAAAATGGTAAGTTCTAATGAGGATCTAGATGTTGGGAAAAATTGAAGGCAAAAGGAGAAGAGGACAGCAGAGGATGAGATGTTTAGACACTGTGATTGACACAATGACTGTGAATTTGGGAAAACTCCAGGAGATAGTGGAGGACCTCTAGCATACTATGGTCTATGGAGTCACAAAGAGTCAGACATGAGTTAGTGACTGAACAACAACAATAAGGATTTATCATGGTCATTCATACTAGGAGAAACCCTAGGGACTTGATATAATATTTGGAACAGATACAATTTAATTGCATATAAAACACATTAAAATTTTATTATTTGTTTATCATCTGAAAATTACATAACATTACAAAAATCCAAACAATGCAACATATAGCAAAGTACAAATGTTTTGCTACCATTTACTGTTCAGCTGGAGTCCCATATCTAATAGACTTTCTACAAAAGTTTCCCAACTTTTCAATATCCACTGCTAGAAAGTAACAAAGGAGAGAGATAAATTTATACGTTCTTAGATGAATTTGCATGATTTACAGTAGGACTTTATTAACATGGAGACTTGTTCGACAAAGAAACATCATCTTTGTGGTCATTGTGGTTGAGTTCAATTATATATCCTTCTATGTTCATGATATTGGGAATTGCATACTGATAGCTATCATAAAACACTTTTATCAACCATCTACAGAAATGATAGCAAGATGCTGTGGATCATAGACTTAAAATATAAATTGTTTTCTTGCAAGGTCTTTTGATGACAGTTGTATCAAACTACTTTTCATGGAAGTGAAGCTGAGAAATCTAGCAAACAATTGCTGGCAGAATTTCTACCTCTTTTTTCCTATTAAACTTGAGTTGTGTTCAGGAATCTTGAATGTAATGGAAATCAAGATTTGACAAGTTAGGCTCGGAGTCTGTTTAGAGAAAATCTTTTTCTTATTGGGATTTTAACAATTTGACAATATTTGTTTGTGGTTAGTGGCAAAAAATACAATAGAATAGAAACATTAGCAGTAGTAATGCCTGGGAGTCTGGTAATGATGGAGAGGGCTTAAAATGGGCACAGAGGGGCGGGGGGGTTGCGGTGATTATAAAGGAGAGTCTGGAGCCTAAGGAGACCACTGTGCCTCAGATA